>JAQFWZ010000028.1:448712-526212 GCA_027789725.1 Dendropsophus ebraccatus
TAGAATGGGGATATATATACACACTCATACAGGAGGGGGATAATAAGTATATAATACACTGCTGTATACCTACAGAGAATGGAGATATATACACACTCATACAGGAGGATAATAAGTATATAATACACTGCTGTATACCTACACAGAATGGGGAGATATATACACACTCATACAGGAGAGGGATAATAAGTATATAATACACTGCTGTATACCTACACAGAATGGAGATATATACACACTCATACAGGAGGATAATAAGTATATAATACACTGCTGTATACCTACACAGAATGGGGGGATATATACTCTCATACAGGAGGGGGATAATAAGTATATAATACACTGCTGTATACCTACACAGAATGGAGAGGTATATACACACTCATACAGGAGGAGGATACTAAGTATATAATACACTGCTGTATACCTACACAGAATGGAGAGGTATATACACACTCATACAGGAGGGGGATAATAAGTATATAATACACTGCTGTATACCTACACAGAATGGAGAGATATATACACTCATACAGGAGGATAATAAGTATATAATACACTGCTGTATACCTACACAGAATGGAGAGATATACACTCATACAGGAGGATAATAAGTATATAATACACTGCTGTATACCTACACAGAATGGAGATATATACACTCATACAGGAGGATAATAAGTATATAATACACTGCTGTATACCTACACAGAATGGAGAGATATATACACACTCACACAGGAGGATAATAAGTATATAATACACTGCTGTATACCTACACAGAATAGGGAGATATATACACACTCATACAGGAGGATAATAAGTATATAATACACTGCTGTATACCTACACAGAATAGGGAGATATATACACACTCATACAGGAGGATAATAAGTATATAATACACTGCTCTATACCTACACAGAATGGAGAGATATATACACACTCATACAGGAGGAGGATAATAAGTATATAATACACTGCTGTATACCTACACAGAATGGAGATATATACACACTCATACAGGAGGATAATAAGTATATAATACACTGCTGTATACCTACACAGAATGGAGAGGTATATACACACTCATACAGGAGGAGGATAATAAGTATATAATACACTGCTGTATACCTACACAGAATAGGAGATATATACACACTCATACAGGAGGATAATAAGTATATAATACACTGCTCTATACCTACACAGAATGGAGAGATATATACACACTCATACAGGAGGAGGATAATAAGTATATAATACACTGCTCTATACCTACACAGAATGGAGAGATATATACACACTCATACAGGAGGAGGATAATAAGTATATAATACACTGCTGTATACCTACACAGAATGGGGGTATATATACACACTCATACAGGAGGATAATAAGTATATAATACACTGCTGTATACCTACACAGAATGGAGATATATACACACTCATACAGGAGGAGGATAATAAGTATATAATACACTGCTGTATACCTACATAGAATGGGGAGATATATACACACTCATACAGGAGGGGGATAATAAGTATATAATACACTGCTGTATACCTACAGAGAATGGAGATATATACACACTCATACAGGAGGATAATAAGTATATAATACACTGCTGTATACCTACACAGAATGGAGATATATACACTCATACAGGAGGAGGATAAGTATATAATACACTGCTGTATACCTACACAGAATGGGGAGATATATACACACTCATACAGGAGGATAATAAGTATATAATACACTGCTGTATACCTACACAGAATGGGGAGATATATACACATTCATACAGGAGAGGGATAATAAGTATATAATACACTGCTGTATACCTACACAGAATGGGGAGATATATACACACTCATACAGGAGGATAATATGTATTTAATACACTGCTGTATACCTACACAAAATGGGGAGATATATACACACTCATACAGGAGAGGGATAATAAGTATATAATACACTGCTGTATACCTACACAGAATGGAGATATATACACACTCATACAGGAGGATAATAAGTATATAATACACTGCTGTATACCTACACAGAATGGGGGGATATATACTCTCATACAGGAGGGGGATAATAAGTATATAATACACTGCTGTATACCTACACAGAATGGAGAGGTATATACACACTCATACAGGAGGAGGATACTAAGTATATAATACACTGCTGTATACCTACACAGAATGGGGGGATATATACACGATCATACAGAAGGATAATAAGTATATAATACACTGCTGTATAACTACACAGAATAGGAAGATATATACACACTCATACAGGAGGAGGATAATAAGTATATAATACACTGCTGTATACCTACACAGAATGGAGATATATACACTCATACAGGAGGAGGATAAGTATATAATACACTGCTGTATACCTACACAGAATGGGGAGATATATACACACTCATACAGGAGGATAATAAGTATATAATACACTGCTGTATACCTACACAGAATGGGGAGATATATACACATTCATACAGGAGAGGGATAATAAGTATATAATACACTGCTGTATACCTACACAGAATGGGGAGATATATACACACTCATACAGGAGGATAATATGTATTTAATACACTGCTGTATACCTACACAGAATGGGGAGATATATACACACTCATACAGGAGGATAATAAGTATATAATACACTGCTGTATACCTACACAGAATGGGGAGATATATACACACTCATACAGGAGGATAATAAGTATATAATACACTGCTGTATACCTACACAGAATGGAGATATATACACACTCATACAGGAGGATAAGTATATAATACACTGCTGTATACCTACACAGAATGGGGAGATATATATATACATACAGGAGGATAATAAGTATATAATACACTGCTGTATACCAACACAGAATGGAGAGATATATACACTCATACAGGGGGGGGGGATAATAAGTATATAATACACTGCTGTATACCTACACAGAATGGAGAGAGATATACCCACTTATACAGGAGGATAATAAGTATATAATACACTGCTGTATACCTACACAGAATGGGAAGATATATACACACTCATACAGGAGGAGGATAATAAGTATATAATACACTGCTGTATACCTACACAGAATGGAGAGATATATACACTCATACAGGAGGATAATAAGTATATAATACACTGCTGTATACCTACACAGAATGGAGAGATATACACTCATACAGGAGGATAATAAGTATATAATACACTGCTGTATACCTACACAGAATGGAGATATATACACTCATACAGGAGGATAATAAGTATATAATACACTGCTGTATACCTACACAGAATGGAGAGATATATACACACTCATACAGGGGGATAATAAGTATATAATACACTGCTGTATACCTACACAGAATGGAGATATATACACTCATACAGGAGGATAATAAGTATATAATACACTGCTGTATACCTACACAGTATGGGGAGATATATACACACTCATACAGGAGGATAATAAGTATATAATACACTGCTGTATACCTACACAGTATGGGGAGATATATACACACTCATACAGGAGGAGGATAATAAGTATATAATACACTGCTGTATACCTACACAGAATGGAGATATATACACTCATACAGGAGGATAATAAGTATATAATACACTGCTGTATACCTACACAGAATGGAGATATATACACTCATACAGGAGGATAATAAGTATATAATACACTGCTGTATACCTACACAGAATGGAGAGATATATACACACTCATACAGGGGGATAATAAGTATATAATACACTGCTGTATACCTACACAGAATGGGGGGATATATACACTCATACAGGAGGATAATAAGTATATAATACACTGCTGTATACCTACACAGAATGGGGAGATATATACACACTCATACAGGGGGATAATAAGTATATAATACACTGCTGTATACCTACACAGAATGGAGATATATACACTCATACAGGAGGATAATAAGTATATAATACACTGCTGTATACCTACACAGAATGGAGATATATACACTCATACAGGAGGATAATAAGTATATAATACACTGCTGTATACCTACACAGTATGGGGAGATATATACACACTCATACAGGAGGATAATAAGTATATAATACACTGCTGTATACCTACACAGTACGGGGAGATATATACACACTCATACAGGAGGATAATAAGTATATAATACACTGCTGTATACCTACACAGAATGGGGAGATATATACACACTCATACAGGAGGATAATAAGTATATAATACACTGCTCTATACCTACACAGAATGGAGAGATATATACACACTCATACAGGAGGAGGATAATAAGTATATAATACACTGCTGTATACCTACACAGAATGGAGATATATACACACTCATACAGGAGGATAATAAGTATATAATACACTGCTGTATACCTACACAGAATGGAGAGGTATATACACACTCATACAGGAGGAGGATAATAAGTATATAATACACTGCTGTATACCTACACAGAATGGGGGTATATATACACACACTCATACAGGAGGATAATAAGTATATAATACACTGCTGTATACCTACACAGAATGGAGATATATACACACTCATACAGGAGGAGGATAATAAGTATATAATACACTGCTGTATACCTACATAGAATGGGGATATATATACACACTCATACAGGAGGGGGATAATAAGTATATAATACACTGCTGTATACCTACAGAGAATGGAGATATATACACACTCATACAGGAGGATAATAAGTATATAATACACTGCTGTATACCTACACAGAATGGGGAGATATATACACACTCATACAGGAGAGGGATAATAAGTATATAATACACTGCTGTATACCTACACAGAATGGAGATATATACACACTCATACAGGAGGATAATAAGTATATAATACACTGCTGTATACCTACACAGAATGGGGGGATATATACTCTCATACAGGAGGGGGATAATAAGTATATAATACACTGCTGTATACCTACACAGAATGGAGAGGTATATACACACTCATACAGGAGGAGGATACTAAGTATATAATACACTGCTGTATACCTACACAGAATGGAGAGGTATATACACACTCATACAGGAGGGGGATAATAAGTATATAATACACTGCTGTATACCTACACAGAATGGAGAGATATATACACTCATACAGGAGGATAATAAGTATATAATACACTGCTGTATACCTACACAGAATGGAGAGATATACACTCATACAGGAGGATAATAAGTATATAATACACTGCTGTATACCTACACAGAATGGAGATATATACACTCATACAGGAGGATAATAAGTATATAATACACTGCTGTATACCTACACAGAATGGAGAGATATATACACACTCACACAGGAGGATAATAAGTATATAATACACTGCTGTATACCTACACAGAATAGGGAGATATATACACACTCATACAGGAGGATAATAAGTATATAATACACTGCTGTATACCTACACAGAATAGGGAGATATATACACACTCATACAGGAGGATAATAAGTATATAATACACTGCTCTATACCTACACAGAATGGAGAGATATATACACACTCATACAGGAGGAGGATAATAAGTATATAATACACTGCTGTATACCTACACAGAATGGAGATATATACACACTCATACAGGAGGATAATAAGTATATAATACACTGCTGTATACCTACACAGAATGGAGAGGTATATACACACTCATACAGGAGGAGGATAATAAGTATATAATACACTGCTGTATACCTACACAGAATAGGGAGATATATACACACTCATACAGGAGGATAATAAGTATATAATACACTGCTCTATACCTACACAGAATGGAGAGATATATACACACTCATACAGGAGGAGGATAATAAGTATATAATACACTGCTCTATACCTACACAGAATGGAGAGATATATACACACTCATACAGGAGGAGGATAATAAGTATATAATACACTGCTGTATACCTACACAGAATGGGGGTAAATATACACACTCATACAGGAGGATAATAAGTATATAATACACTGCTGTATACCTACACAGAATGGAGATATATACACACTCATACAGGAGGAGGATAATAAGTATATAATACACTGCTGTATACCTACATAGAATGGGGAGATATATACACACTCATACAGGAGGGGGATAATAAGTATATAATACACTGCTGTATACCTACAGAGAATGGAGATATATACACACTCATACAGGAGGATAATAAGTATATAATACACTGCTGTATACCTACACAGAATGGAGATATATACACTCATACAGGAGGAGGATAAGTATATAATACACTGCTGTATACCTACACAGAATGGGGAGATATATACACACTCATACAGGAGGATAATAAGTATATAATACACTGCTGTATACCTACACAGAATGGGGAGATATATACACATTCATACAGGAGAGGGATAATAAGTATATAATACACTGCTGTATACCTACACAGAATGGGGAGATATATACACACTCATACAGGAGGATAATATGTATTTAATACACTGCTGTATACCTACACAGAATGGGGAGATATATACACACTCATACAGGAGAGGGATAATAAGTATATAATACACTGCTGTATACCTACACAGAATGGAGATATATACACACTCATACAGGAGGATAATAAGTATATAATACACTGCTGTATACCTACACAGAATGGGGGGATATATACTCTCATACAGGAGGGGGATAATAAGTATATAATACACTGCTGTATACCTACACAGAATGGAGAGGTATATACACACTCATACAGGAGGAGGATACTAAGTATATAATACACTGCTGTATACCTACACAGAATGGGGGGATATATACACGATCATACAGAAGGATAATAAGTATATAATACACTGCTGTATAACTACACAGAATAGGAAGATATATACACACTCATACAGGAGGAGGATAATAAGTATATAATACACTGCTGTATACCTACACAGAATGGAGATATATACACTCATACAGGAGGAGGATAAGTATATAATACACTGCTGTATACCTACACAGAATGGGGAGATATATACACACTCATACAGGAGGATAATAAGTATATAATACACTGCTGTATACCTACACAGAATGGGGAGATATATACACATTCATACAGGAGAGGGATAATAAGTATATAATACACTGCTGTATACCTACACAGAATGGGGAGATATATACACACTCATACAGGAGGATAATATGTATTTAATACACTGCTGTATACCTACACAGAATGGGGAGATATATACACACTCATACAGGAGGATAATAAGTATATAATACACTGCTGTATACCTACACAGAATGGAGAGATATATACACACTCATACAGGGGGATAATAAGTATATAATACACTGCTGTATACCTACACAGAATGGAGATATATACACACTCATACAGGAGGATAAGTATATAATACACTGCTGTATACCTACACAGAATGGGGAGATATATATATACATACAGGAGGATAATAAGTATATAATACACTGCTGTATACCAACACAGAATGGAGAGATATATACACTCATACAGGGGGGGGGGATAATAAGTATATAATACACTGCTGTATACCTACACAGAATGGAGAGAGATATACCCACTTATACAGGAGGATAATAAGTATATAATACACTGCTGTATACCTACACAGAATGGGAAGATATATACACACTCATACAGGAGGAGGATAATAAGTATATAATACACTGCTGTATACCTACACAGAATGGAGAGATATATACACTCATACAGGAGGATAATAAGTATATAATACACTGCTGTATACCTACACAGAATGGAGAGATATACACTCATACAGGAGGATAATAAGTATATAATACACTGCTGTATACCTACACAGAATGGAGATATATACACTCATACAGGAGGATAATAAGTATATAATACACTGCTGTATACCTACACAGAATGGAGAGATATATACACACTCATACAGGGGGATAATAAGTATATAATACACTGCTGTATACCTACACAGAATGGAGATATATACACTCATACAGGAGGATAATAAGTATATAATACACTGCTGTATACCTACACAGTATGGGGAGATATATACACACTCATACAGGAGGATAATAAGTATATAATACACTGCTGTATACCTACACAGTATGGGGAGATATATACACACTCATACAGGAGGAGGATAATAAGTATATAATACACTGCTGTAAACCTACACAGAATGGAGATATATACACTCATACAGGAGGATAATAAGTATATAATACACTGCTGTATACCTACACAGTATGGGGAGATATATACACACTCATACAGGAGGATAATAAGTATATAATACACTGCTGTATACCTACACAGTACGGGGAGATATATACACACTCATACAGGAGGATAATAAGTATATAATACACTGCTGTATACCTACACAGAATGGGGAGATATATACACACTCATACAGGAGGATAATAAGTATATAATACACTGCTCTATACCTACACAGAATGGAGAGATATATACACACTCATACAGGAGGAGGATAATAAGTATATAATACACTGCTGTATACCTACACAGAATGGAGATATATACACACTCATACAGGAGGATAATAAGTATATAATACACTGCTGTATACCTACACAGAATGGAGAGGTATATACACACTCATACAGGAGGAGGATAATAAGTATATAATACACTGCTGTATACCTACACAGAATGGGGGTATATATACACACACTCATACAGGAGGATAATAAGTATATAATACACTGCTGTATACCTACACAGAATGGAGATATATACACACTCATACAGGAGGAGGATAATAAGTATATAATACACTGCTGTATACCTACATAGAATGGGGATATATATACACACTCATACAGGAGGGGGATAATAAGTATATAATACACTGCTGTATACCTACAGAGAATGGAGATATATACACACTCATACAGGAGGATAATAAGTATATAATACACTGCTGTATACCTACACAGAATGGGGAGATATATACACACTCATACAGGAGAGGGATAATAAGTATATAATACACTGCTGTATACCTACACAGAATGGAGATATATACACACTCATACAGGAGGATAATAAGTATATAATACACTGCTGTATACCTACACAGAATGGGGGGATATATACTCTCATACAGGAGGGGGATAATAAGTATATAATACACTGCTGTATACCTACACAGAATGGAGAGGTATATACACACTCATACAGGAGGAGGATACTAAGTATATAATACACTGCTGTATACCTACATAGAATGGAGAGGTATATACACACTCATACAGGAGGGGGATAATAAGTATATAATACACTGCTGTATACCTACACAGAGTGGAGAGATATATACACTCATACAGGAGGATAATAAGTATATAATACACTGCTGTATACCTACACAGAATGGAGAGATATACACTCATACAGGAGGATAATAAGTATATAATACACTGCTGTATACCTACACAGAATGGAGATATATACACTCATACAGGAGGATAATAAGTATATAATACACTGCTGTATACCTACACAGAATGGAGAGATATATACACACTCACACAGGAGGATAATAAGTATATAATACACTGCTGTATACCTACACAGAATAGGGAGATATATACACACTCATACAGGAGGATAATAAGTATATAATACACTGCTGTATACCTACACAGAATAGGGAGATATATACACACTCATACAGGAGGATAATAAGTATATAATACACTGCTCTATACCTACACAGAATGGAGAGATATATACACACTCATACAGGAGGAGGATAATAAGTATATAATACACTGCTGTATACCTACACAGAATGGAGATATATACACACTCATACAGGAGGATAATAAGTATATAATACACTGCTGTATACCTACACAGAATGGAGAGGTATATACACACTCATACAGGAGGAGGATAATAAGTATATAATACACTGCTGTATACCTACACAGAATAGGGAGATATATACACACTCATACAGGAGGATAATAAGTATATAATACACTGCTCTATACCTACACAGAATGGAGAGATATATACACACTCATACAGGAGGAGGATAATAAGTATATAATACACTGCTGTATACCTACACAGAATGGAGATATATACACACTCATACAGGAGGATAATAAGTATATAATACACTGCTGTATACCTACACAGAATGGAGAGGTATATACACACTCATACAGGAGGAGGATAATAAGTATATAATACACTGCTGTATACCTACACAGAATGGGGGTATATATACACACTCATACAGGAGGATAATAAGTATATAATACACTGCTGTATACCTACACAGAATGGAGATATATACACACTCATACAGGAGGAGGATAATAAGTATATAATACACTGCTGTATACCTACATAGAATGGGGAGATATATACACACTCATACAGGAGGGGGATAATAAGTATATAATACACTGCTGTATACCTACAGAGAATGGAGATATATACACACTCATACAGGAGGATAATAAGTATATAATACACTGCTGTATACCTACACAGAATGGAGATATATACACTCATACAGGAGGAGGATAAGTATATAATACACTGCTGTATACCTACACAGAATGGGGAGATATATACACACTCATACAGGAGGATAATAAGTATATAATACACTGCTGTATACCTACACAGAATGGGGAGATATATACACATTCATACAGGAGAGGGATAATAAGTATATAATACACTGCTGTATACCTACACAGAATGGGGAGATATATACACACTCATACAGGAGGATAATATGTATTTAATACACTGCTGTATACCTACACAGAATGGGGAGATATATACACACTCATACAGGAGAGGGATAATAAGTATATAATACACTGCTGTATACCTACACAGAATGGAGATATATACACACTCATACAGGAGGATAATAAGTATATAATACACTGCTGTATACCTACACAGAATGGGGGGATATATACTCTCATACAGGAGGGGGATAATAAGTATATAATACACTGCTGTATACCTACACAGAATGGAGAGGTATATACACACTCATACAGGAGGAGGATACTAAGTATATAATACACTGCTGTATACCTACACAGAATGGGGGGATATATACACGATCATACAGAAGGATAATAAGTATATAATACACTGCTGTATAACTACACAGAATAGGAAGATATATACACACTCATACAGGAGGAGGATAATAAGTATATAATACACTGCTGTATACCTACACAGAATGGAGATATATACACTCATACAGGAGGAGGATAAGTATATAATACACTGCTGTATACCTACACAGAATGGGGAGATATATACACACTCATACAGGAGGATAATAAGTATATACACTGCTGTATACCTACACAGAATGGGGAGATATATACACACTCATACAGGAGGATAATAAGTATATAATACACTGCTGTATACCTACACAGAATGGGGAGATATATACACATTCATACAGGAGAGGGATAATAAGTATATAATACACTGCTGTATACCTACACAGAATGGGGAGATATATACACACTCATACAGGAGGATAATATGTATTTAATACACTGCTGTATACCTACACAGAATGGGGAGATATATACACACTCATACAGGAGGATAATAAGTATATAATACACTGCTGTATACCTACACAGAATGGGGAGATATATACACACTCATACAGGAGGATAATAAGTATATAATACACTGCTGTATACCTACACAGAATGGAGATATATACACACTCATACAGGAGGATAAGTATATAATACACTGCTGTATACCTACACAGAATGGGGAGATATATATATACATACAGGAGGATAATAAGTATATAATACACTGCTGTATACCAACACAGAATGGAGAGATATATACACTCATACAGGGGGGGGGGATAATAAGTATATAATACACTGCTGTATACCTACACAGAATGGGAAGATATATACACACTCATACAGGAGGAGGATAATAAGTATATAATACACTGCTGTATACCTACACAGAATGGAGAGATATATACACTCATACAGGAGGATAATAAGTATATAATACACTGCTGTATACCTACACAGAATGGAGAGATATACACTCATACAGGAGGATAATAAGTATATAATACACTGCTGTATACCTACACAGAATGGAGATATATACACTCATACAGGAGGATAATAAGTATATAATACACTGCTGTATACCTACACAGAATGGAGAGATATATACACACTCACACAGGAGGATAATAAGTATATAATACACTGCTGTATACCTACACAGAATAGGGAGATATATACACACTCATACAGGAGGATAATAAGTATATAATACACTGCTGTATACCTACACAGAATAGGGAGATATATACACACTCATACAGGAGGATAATAAGTATATAATACACTGCTCTATACCTACACAGAATGGAGAGATATATACACACTCATACAGGAGGAGGATAATAAGTATATAATACACTGCTGTATACCTACACAGAATGGAGATATATACACACTCATACAGGAGGATAATAAGTATATAATACACTGCTGTATACCTACACAGAATGGAGAGGTATATACACACTCATACAGGAGGAGGATAATAAGTATATAATACACTGCTGTATACCTACACAGAATGGGGGTATATATACACACTCATACAGGAGGATAATAAGTATATAATACACTGCTGTATACCTACACAGAATGGAGATATATACACACTCATACAGGAGGAGGATAATAAGTATATAATACACTGCTGTATACCTACATAGAATGGGGAGATATATACACACTCATACAGGAGGGGGATAATAAGTATATAATACACTGCTGTATACCTACAGAGAATGGAGATATATACACACTCATACAGGAGGATAATAAGTATATAATACACTGCTGTATACCTACACAGAATGGAGATATATACACTCATACAGGAGGAGGATAAGTATATAATACACTGCTGTATACCTACACAGAATGGGGAGATATATACACACTCATACAGGAGGATAATAAGTATATAATACACTGCTGTATACCTACACAGAATGGGGAGATATATACACACTCATACAGGAGAGGGATAATAAGTATATAATACACTGCTGTATACCTACACAGAATGGAGATATATACACACTCATACAGGAGGATAATATGTATTTAATACACTGCTGTATACCTACACAGAATGGGGAGATATATACACACTCATACAGGAGAGGGATAATAAGTATATAATACACTGCTGTATACCTACACAGAATGGAGATATATACACACTCATACAGGAGGATAATAAGTATATAATACACTGCTGTATACCTACACAGAATGGGGGGATATATACTCTCATACAGGAGGGGGATAATAAGTATATAATACACTGCTGTATACCTACACAGAATGGAGAGGTATATACACACTCATACAGGAGGAGGATACTAAGTATATAATACACTGCTGTATACCTACACAGAATGGGGGGATATATACACGATCATACAGAAGGATAATAAGTATATAATACACTGCTGTATAACTACACAGAATAGGAAGATATATACACACTCATACAGGAGGAGGATAATAAGTATATAATACACTGCTGTATACCTACACAGAATGGAGATATATACACTCATACAGGAGGAGGATAAGTATATAATACACTGCTGTATACCTACACAGAATGGGGAGATATATACACACTCATACAGGAGGATAATAAGTATATAATACACTGCTGTATACCAACACAGAATGGAGAGATATATACACTCATACAGGGGGGGGGGATAATAAGTATATAATACACTGCTGTATACCTACACAGAATGGAGAGAGATATACCCACTTATACAGGAGGATAATAAGTATATAATACACTGCTGTATACCTACACAGAATGGGAAGATATATACACACTCATACAGGAGGAGGATAATAAGTATATAATACACTGCTGTATACCGACACAGAATGAAGATATTTACACACTCATACAGGAGGATAATAAGTATATAATACACTGCTGTATACCTACACAGAATGGGGAGATATATACACACTCATACAGGAGCATAATAAGTATATAATACACTGCTGTATACCTACACAGAATGGAGAGATATATACACACTCATACAGGAGGGGGATAATAAGTATATAATACACTGCTGTATACCTACACAGAATGGAGATATATATACACTCATACAGGAGGATAATAAGTATATAATACACTGCTGTATACCTACACAGAATGGAGAGATATATACACACTCATACAGGGGGATAATAAGTATATAATACACTGCTGTATACCTGCACAGAATGGGGAGATATATACACACTCATACAGGAGGATAATAAGTATATAATACACTGCTGTATACCTACACAGAATGGATATATATACACACTCATACAGGAGGATAATAAGTATATAATACACTGCTGTATACCTACACAGAATGGAGAGATATATACACACTCATACAGGAGGATAATAAGTATATAATACACTGCTGTATACCTACACAGAATGGAGAGATATATACACACTCATACAGGGGGATAATAAGTATATAATACACTGCTGTATACCTA
Source organism: Dendropsophus ebraccatus (assembly GCA_027789725.1). NCBI lineage: Eukaryota > Metazoa > Chordata > Amphibia > Anura > Hylidae > Dendropsophus > Dendropsophus ebraccatus. The sequence goes on from JAQFWZ010000028.1 coordinate 463,491, forward strand.
CACAGAATGGATATATACACACACTCATAGAGGGGGATAATAAGTATATAATACACTGCTGTATACCTACACAGAATGGAGAGATATATACACACTCATACAGGAGGATAATAAGTATATAATACACTGCTGTATACCTACACAGAATGGAGAGATATATACACACTCATACAGGGGGATAATAAGTATATAATACACTGCTGTATACCTACACAGAATGGAGAGATATATACACACTCAGGCTAGGTTCACACTATGTATCTGTGCGGCTGTATTGCGGGCGGTAAATCATCGGCCGGATTTTTACGGTTCCTGCGTACGCTGGAAAGTATACGATATACGGCTGCACAGTGCACACTATGTATGAATCTACGGCCCGATCGTAAACGGACCCGTAAAAAATTAACAAGACCATTGTTTGCGGCTAGAAATGCGGCCGTGGATTGACAGGCGGTCCGTACGGAGTACTTCAAAAATAGCCGGCAATGATGCCGAATGCCGATGCCTCTAATAGTTAATATATTAAATTAATAAAACACATTTTCTTTGTAATAAAGTCCCTTTCGTTGTTCAATAATTTAATTCTAACGAATCCATCATTGTGCAATTAAATATACTGTTAAAATAAATAGATATATATATATATAAATATATATATAAAGCTAAAATTATTATGTTAATTTGTTTTCCCTAAGACCCATTGGCATCACAACATATGGGGTAAATTCGCCCCTGCGAGCTCCTGGGACGAAGGAATATTTAATGAAAAAATAACAATTAAATTTTAATCCCCTCCTCCATGAGGTATAAATAGGCTCCACCTCCCTCTAGACCTCAGTCTAATTATAAAGAAACATAAAACACAGGGAGGGAGTCTTGTGATGCCAATGGGTCTCAGGGAAAACAAATTAACATAATAATTTTAGCTTCCCTTACGTCCCATTGGCATCACAACATATGGGGAATTAGCAAACATTATCCCCAATGGGCGGGTTATTTATTACATCCGCATTAAGAACAGATCTTGCAAAGGTTGTTCTTGACAAGAAAGAAGTATCCAGCCTGAAATATCTCACAAAGGTAGTCAAAGACGACCAGGTAGCTGCCTGGCATATGTCCTCAAGTGGCACAGCGGCACGCTCTGCCCAAGTGGAGGCCACAGCTCTAGTAGAGTGAGCCCTGGTAAATTCTGATGGATCCAGATCAGCAGAGGAGTAACATAAGGCAATGGAATCACAGATCCATCTGGATATTGAAGGTTTTGAAGCCTTTCTCCCCTTGTTCTTTCCTGCGAAAGGGATAAAGAAATTCTCGTCTTTACGAAAATCACCTACTCTATGTAGATAGATCTTGATAGCTCTGGATACGTCCAATAAAGAAAGATCCAAGTCTTCTTTAGATGATCCAGTAGGAGAAAATACAGGCAATACTATAGGCTGGTTGATGTTGGCAAATGAAGCCACCATAGGCAGGAATCCTGGAAGGAACCTAAGGATAACTTTGTCTTGGGAAAAAATCACGTATGGAGGTGCGGAGTCAAGGGCTTGAAGTTCTCCAACTCTCTTAGCAGAGATAATGGCTAGTAAAAGAGAAACTTTCAATGTTAACTTGAAGTCTACTTCCTCCCAAGGCTTAAAGGGAGGAAGACACAGGCGTCTCAACACAAAGGATAAGTCCCATGGGTCTACCTGCTTTACCAGGTTAGGCCTAGTCTAAGGTTAGTCCAGGTTAGGCCTAGTCTAAGGTTAGGCCTAGTCTAGCCTTAACAAAATTCTTTACCTCCAAGATCTGAAAGAAACGTGAGTTTAGGTGTGCAGAGAGGGCTGCTATCTGCACCTTGATGGAACTAGGTTTTAATCCTTTATAGAAGCCTTCCTGTAAAAACTCCAATGACTGTGGAGTAGAAGGTTTAAGTCCATCAATACTCCTGCTCGCACACCAATCTTGAAAAATCTTCCAAATCCGTGCATAAGATTTATTTGTAGTGCTACTACGAGCGTGAGAAAGAGTATACTATACCTTCTCAGAAAAACTAGAGTCCAATACGGTCCTCTCAGTCTCCGAGCTGTCAAGCTGAGGCTGGAAAGATTCCTGCACAGATGTTGACCCTGGAATATTAGATCCGGATGCAGAGGTAACCTCCAATATTCCCCTCTGCTCATATTCATGGGCAGGATGAACCATGACCTCTTCGGCCAGAAGGAAGTGATTATTATTACTGACGACTGATCTAGACTGATCTTCATCAAACTCTGGGAATCATGGCTATGGGAGGAAAGATATACGCCAGCTGGTATGTCCATGGTATTGTCATTGAGTCCACTACCGTGGGATTGTCCGCCCTGTAAAGGGAACAGAAATTCCTCAGTTTGGCATTGCTTGCTGATGCCATGAGGTCTCTCTGAGGAAGCCCCCATCTCTGGGTTAACTGAATGAACACTCTCCTTGAGAGAGACTATTCCCCCGGTAATGTCAGGCCTCGACTTAGTCGATCCGCCAATGTATTATCGACACCCCCTGATATGAATGGCAGAGAGTCTGGTTATTCTGGTTTCTGCCCAACAGAAAATCTTCTCTACTTCCCTGAGGAGAGAAGGGGATCTGGTACCTCCCTGTTTAGGTACGCCACACAGGCCATGTCGTTCATCCGGATTCTGACTGCTCTCTGTAAAATAGGAGGAGAAAAATGAAGAAGAGCTAGGTAAATCGCTCTGAGCTCCCTCACGTTGGAGGGCAGAGCGGATTCCTGTTGACTCCAAGATCCTGCAGTCGTGATGACTGTCAGATGAGCTCCCCAACCTGTTCCTGCAGCATCTGTCGTGATGGTTATCCAGTGTGGTTCTGAAAATAAAACTCCATGTTTGACTTGTCTCCACCACATTAGAGAATGTCTTTTTTGAGTCGATAGAACATCATCGCATCCAAGTCCTTCAGTCCTCGGTTCCATACTGTTAGTGCTTCTCTCTGAAGAAATCTCATGTGCCATAACGCCCATGGCACCGCGTCCGCAGCTGAGGCAAGGAGCCCTAGAAAGCGCATTTATGTTCTTATGGATACCTGACGAGGAGGAATTAGGAATTAAGTCTGATTTCTCTATGTTGATGAGCCAACCTAATTGTTGAAGTATGTCCTGGACATAGTTCAACTGAACTCTCAGAAGATCCTGAGTCTGAGTCATAATCAACCAATCATCCAGGTAAGGGATAACTTTATCCCCTGTAAACGGAAGCGAACCATCATGGTGACACTAACTTTGTGAAAACAAAGGGTGCGGAGGTATTCCGGATGGAAGGACTTTGAATTGTAAGTGTCTTACCTTCCCCTGGATTTGGATGGCGAAGGCTCTCCTGTGAGCCCTCAGAATCGGTACATGAAGATATGCATCCGGTAGATCTATGGTGACCATAAAATCTCCCTCCTGGAGGATAGATTTTACCGATCTTATGTTCTCCATGTGGAACGTCTTCTTTACGATGCACCTGTTGAGATATCGCAAATCTATAATAAGCCTCCAATTTCCGGATGGCTTCGGCACTAGAAACACTGGGGAGTAAACTCCCTGACCGATCTCAGATAGAGGAACATCCTCTAGAGCCTCAATGGGAAGGAGGTGAAGAATTTCTGTCTCTAGGACTAAGTGTCTTTCTGGCTTAAGATTTCTTGACAGAAGAAATCTTGGAGGAGGAAGAGATGATAAATGAAGGACATAACCATTTTGAATAATATTTCACACCCAGTGATCTTTTCTTAATTCTTCCCAGGCAGGAAGAAACAAACTCAGACGTGTTCCCACTGGACAGCTTCTGCGTCAGAAGTCTGGTTTCTTGTTGGTGTCCTTATTCTGCTGCTTCCTGGAACCTCTTCTGGAATAGTTTCTTCCTCGACCTCTGTACTGGTATCTCCCTTTGCCTCGCTGAGGAGATTTTGCTCTGCGAAAGGAATCACCGCTCTTATAGGACAATGGTAGGGACTTCCCCTCCTTGTCAGACAATTCCTCCATTAATTTATCCAGCTCAGAGCCAAACAGCCTACCTGGCTGGAACTCCATATTACAGAGCTGAATTTTGGAGTTAGCATCTCCAACCCAGGGTTTTAACCATAGCGCCCTTCGGCAGCGGTCGAGAGCGTACTAGTTTTTTTACGCTAACCTGGTTCCCTGAGATGCATCATCGCAGAGGAAGTCAATGGCCATAATGACCTTTTTTAAGGAGCCAAGGACCTTGTCCCTGCTCGCTCCACCTTCCAAATTTTCCTGGACCTTGTTCAGCCATCTTCTTAGGCTTCTAGAAACCTCAAAGAAGAAATGGAGACTGCCCCTTGGGCTGCCGCTGCCGTATATGATCTCTTGAGGGCTACCTCCACCCTTCTATCCATCGGATCCTTCAGATTGGATCCGTCCTCCGCAGGCAGCACAGTACATTCGATAGCTTGGCTATGGCCGGGTCCACCTTTGGAGGCTCAATCCAGTCCTTACATTGTTCTTCCTTGAGAACATATAAGGTCTTAAACCTCTTGCTCAAACCCGGAGCCTTTTCCGGTTCCTTCCATTCCGCCTGTAACATAGACACTGAAGTCTTACCCACAGAAAAAGCCCTAGGCTTTTTTGAGGAGGACCAATCCTATCCTCTTCTATTTCCTCAGGGTGTATTTCAGCTTGCACAGCTTAGCAGAGCTTGTGAATTCTGTCAGCTGTGAAATACCCCCTGAATAATTCTCTCTCATCTTCAGAAGTAGAAGAGGTTTCAGAAGAAGATGATGACTTAACTTCATCAAATCACAGTAAAAACTGAAAATGACCATAATCCTACAGCCATAAAGTAATATACTCACAGGCTGGGAGTAGAGAGAGAAATACTCCATTTGGTCTTTATCTTAGGACACGGGCGGCGATTCTCATTAGCCGCTAAAGTCTTTTGCACATAGTCCTTGACCCATACAACTACATCCTGAACATCAGGCTCCTCATAGGTTTAGGTCTGCATGAAGGACAGCGTACTTAGGCATTATAAATATTTTTAGGCATTCATAAATATTTTTATGAAAGAAAGGATGAATCGTATCTGGAAAAAATGATCCTCCTACGGTATCCATAGCCGTCAGGTAGAGGAGTCTCACACTCGGCACATGAAGTGCTTCCTTAGAAGGTCTTTTGCCAGCAGCAGGACTGGTCTCCATTTCAGATATCTGCAAATAATCAATGTATTACAATACATATAAACCACTAGCCTGGCTAGAGTGATACCGGAAAGAGACACTAGGTGGCAGCAACACTTACTTTTAAGTATATAGAAGAGAGATCACAGCACTTTGCACTCAGATGTTTTCTATTAGATCCAAATGAGCCACAGAAAATCCTTCCAGAGGAAGACAGCCAGACCTAGAGGTAGCAACAGCTTACCTTCTGCCTTGGACACACAGCTAATCCGGCGTGCAGAGAGGGCGCGCCGCTGCCGGCCCCCGGAAGTGACATCACGCCGACGCCGCAGTGCTGAGACGCACACGCAGCGCTCATGCGTTCCACAGTCGAACGCGACTGGAAGAAAAGCCAGCGGCTCGGGTGACACGCAGAGAGCGTTCCAAGACGCACTAGGTAAGAAAAACTTAAAAGCTAAGACCTGCAGAAGCAAATATCAGGATACTACCTGGACACCGGCTCCAGCGGCATCCCAGCAATCATTACCTGGAGAGAAAACCTGAATGCAACAGGTTAACAAAGCATAAAAACGGAGGAGGGACAAAGTCCCCTAGGGCTAACAGCAACGAAGTAAGAAAAGACTGAGGTCTAGGGGGAGGTGGAGCCTATTTATACCTCATGGAGGAGGGGATTAAAATTTAATTGTTATTTTTTCATTAAATATTCCTTCGTCCCAGGGGCTCGCAGGGGCGAATTTACCCCATATGTTGTGATGCCAATGGGACGTAAGGGAATGTATATTTATATATATATATATATATTTATTTTTTGACAGTACATTTAATTGCACAATGATGGATTCGTTTAAATTTAATTATTGAACAACGAAACTGATTTTATTACAACGAAAATGTGTTTTATTAATTAAATATTAATTATTACAGGAAGCTCCATAAGCCGTTAATTCATATTGCCGGTAATAGAGCTTTCTGTACTAATCATCACTTTACTTTAATGAAAACATCAAATGTTTCTTCTAATTATGTTATGACAATAGTATTATTAGAAGAAACATTTAGAATTATATGTGCGCTCAGCTGATTGGCTCAGCGCACATATAATGAGCCGGTCCGCAGCACAGTGACTTCATTGTGCTGCGGACCAGCGAAGAGACAACATCGGGGTGAGTATAGAGCTCTCCCCACCCCCTCCCCAGCACTGCACCCCTCCCAGCAAGGAAGGGGGGGTCACTTAACCCCTTCCTTGCTGGGATGGGTGCAGTCTGACATCAGTCTGGCCCCCAAGGGGTTAAGGGGGATGCAATACATCCTCCCTTAACCCCTTGGGGGCCAGACTGTAAGCAGCGATCTGTAAAGATGCTGCATACTGTAAGGAGCACAACACCGCTCACAATGATGGGTGTTGTGCTCCTGTTTGTGTGTTTCTCCCTTTTTGTTTTTCAGATATCGGTATCCTGTGGATTACGTCGGATTCCGTGGATTACGTCAATGACCAGCATTTTTTTTTTTTTTTAATAAAATGGTCAATGAGGGGTGTGGGGGTGTTTTTATTTGAATAAAAAAATTTTTTAACTTGTGTCTTGTCTTTATTTCTTTACTTTATAGACTTAGTAGTGGAAGCCGTCTAATAGACAGAATCCATTACTAAGTTGGGGCCTAGTGTTAGCCGGTATAAAATGGCTAACACTAACCTCCTATTATTACCCCAGTACCCAATGCCACCAGGGGTACTGGGAAGAGCCGGGTGCCAGTGGTCCCGGAGCATCAAAATTGGCGCTCCTGGACCGGGCGGCAGCAGGCTGGTAAGATTTAGGCTGGGGAGGGCCTAAACCAATGGCTCTTCCCACCCTGGTGTTACCAGGCTGCTGTCGTTTGGTTTTTAACCCGGCTGGTTATAAAAATAGGGGGGACCCTATGCGGGTTTTTTTAAAAATAAATAAATAATTAAAAAAAACCCTGGTGGCATTGGGTACTGGGGTAATAATGGGGGGTTAGTGTTAGCCATTTTATACCGGCTAACACTAGGCCCCAACTTAGTAATGGATTCCGTCTATTAGACGGCTTCCACTACTAAGTCTATAAAGTAAAGAAATAAAGACAAGACACAAGTTAAAAATTTTTTTTATTCAAATAAAAACACCCCCACACCCCTCATTGACCATTTTATTAAAAAAAAAAAAAAAAAAACAACCGCTGGTCATCGACGTAGTCCACGGAATCCGACGTAATCCCCAGGATACCGATATCTGAAAAAAAAAAGGGAAAAACACACAAACAGGAGCACAACACCCATCATTGTGAGCGGTGTTGTGCTCCTTACAGTATGCAGCATCTTTACAGATCGCTGCTTACAGTCTGGCCCCCAAGGGGTTAAGGGAGGATGTATTGCATCCCCCTTAACCCCCTGGGGGCCAGACTGATGTCACACTGCACCCCTCCCAGCAAGGAAGGGGTTAAGTGACCCCCCCTTCCTTGCTGGGAGGGGTGCAGTGCTGGGGAGGGGGTGGGGAGAGCTCTATACTCACCCCGATGTGTCCTCTTCGCTGGTCCGCAGCACAATAAAGTCACTGTACTGCGGACCGGCTCATTATATGTGCGCTGAGCCGATCAGCCAATCAGCTGAGCGCACATATAATTCTAAATGTTTCTTCTAATAATGCTATTGTCATAACATAATTAGAAGAAACATTTGATGTTTTCATTAAAGTAAAGTGATGATTAGTACAGAAAGCTCTATTACCGGCAATATGAATTATCGGCTTATGGAGCTTCCTGTACTAATTAATATTTAATTAATAAAACACATTTTCGTTTTAATAAAATCAGTTTAGTTGTTCAATAATTAAATTTAAACGAATCCATCATTGTGCAATTAAATATACTGTCAAAAAATAAATATATATATAAATATACATTTATTTATATATATTTATTTTAACAGTATATTTAATTGCAAAATGATGGATTCGTTTAAATTTAATTATTGAACAACGAAAGTGTCTTTATTACAACGAAAATGTGTTTTATTAATCCAATATATTAACCATGAGAGACATCGGCTATAGTGCAGAGGATCGCAAACCCCGGTAATAGCGATTCATGTAAACTGTTTCCCTGCTTTCCCAGATGCATCCAGAGGTGTTTGCATCACTTTCTTAAGATTTTATTTGTTATTTTTAGTTGAACCAGATTTCAAAGTAAATGACCGTATGTTTTCAGCCGCATGTCTATTTTTTCCCACGGCCGGAGTTTCAGCCGCACATTTACAGCCGCATAAAAAATGCAGCCGCACAGATACATAGTGTGAACATAGCCTTAATGTGATTATATCGCTCCGTGTGTATTATACCTCCGGCGCTCCTGGTCTCACCTCCTCCTCTTGTCTCCACAGTGAAGCTTCGGGTCTATTCCATGGATGAAGAATTGAGACCGGCGCGGAGAACGGTGACTGTCACCTTTAAGGTGTGTTACACACAGAGTAGTCAGTGATGATGATGATTTTCTAGGGGGTTTTCTGGGTTTTTTTTGTAACGTCTTGTTGAGTTTTAAAAAAAAATTTACAAAGTAGAAAAAAGAAGGAACTTTGAAAACAATGAGGAAAGAGCAGAGCAAAGACACGCCCAGTCCAGACAATAGACTGGTTCCATTGACCTTTAGCCCCGGCCGCCAGAGACCAGCTCTCATATTGGTGTCCTGCACTGGTATCTGTCGCCCCCGGTGTAACGTGCGTCAGTTATCAGCCCAGAGTTATATGTGGTCTCCCACCACAGGTGGTTTTGTATCTCTCCTGTGCACCTTTCAAAAAGCTACTTCCATCAGGTTAACCCCTTCAGGACGGGGCCCATTTTCGTTTTTGCGTTTTCGGTTTTTCCTCCTTGTGTATATAAGGCCATACATAGCACTTGCATTTTTCCACCTAGAAACCCACATGAGCCCTTATTTTTTGCGTCACTAATTGTACTTTGCAATGACAGACTGAATTTATGCATTTGGTACACTACGAAACCCTGGGGTTGGGGTTATTCCCCCTGGGGTTGGGGTTATTCCCCCTGGGGGACTTCTAGTATATATACTTTGATCTCTCATTGAGATCTTTGCTGTATAGATATACAGCAAAGATCAATGAGATAGGCACTCGTTTGCTTTCAGCTGCTAAAGCCGGGGACGGCGCCATCTTGGATGAGTCCCCGGCCGGCATCAGACAGGGAGATCGCTCCTCCCGGACCGCGCTTTGAAGTGCTAATGAGGACATATGACGTACGGTACCTTCCTGGCTTCCACCCGCTGCCCGGTACCTTCCTGGCTTCTGCCCAGTACCTTCCTCGCTTTTGCCCGCTCCCCATTACCTTCCCGGCTTCTGCCCGCTGCCCGGTATCTTTCCGGCTTTTGCCCGCTCCCCTGTACCTTCCTGGCTTCTGCCCAGTACCTTCCTCGCTTTTGCCCGCTCCCCATTACCTTCCTGGCTTCTGCCCGCTCCCCGGTATCTTCCTCGCTTTTGCCCGCTCCCCGTTACCTTCCCGGCTTCTGCCCGCTGCCCGGTATCTTTCCGGCTTTTGCCCGCTCCCCATTACCTTCCTGGCTTCTGCCCGCTCCCCGATATCTTCCTCGCTTTTGCCCGCTCCCCGTTACCTTCCCGGCTTCTGCCCGCTGCCCGGTATCTTTCCGGCTTTTGCCCGCTCCCCATTACCTTCCTGGCTTCTGCCCGCTCCCCGATATCTTCCTGGCTTCTGCCCGCTCCCCGTTACCTTCCCGGCTTCTGCCCGCTGCCCGGTATCTTTCCGGCTTTTGCCCGCTCCCCTGTACCTTCCTGGCTTCTGCCCGCTCCCCATTACTTTCCTGGCTTCTGCCTGGTACTTATCTGGCTTCTGCCCGCTCCCCAGTACCTTGCTGGCTTCGTCCCGCTCCCCATTACCTTTCTGGCTTCTGCCCGCTGTCCGATACCTTCCTGGCTTCTGCATCTCTGGCTTTTGTCCTCCATTGCTTTGGTCCCCTGTTCCTTGCTGCCTTATTGGTCCTGTCCTTCTGTGTAACTTTGCTTTGTCTACTGTTAGTGTACCTTCTTCCTGTACTGTGTCTTGTCTGTGTTTTGCACTTATTTTAGTGCAGGGATCGTCGCCCAGTTGCTCGCCGCCATCTTAGGGCGGATTGTGGCAAGTAGGTAGGGACAGCGTGGGGGTGTTAGCTATAGGGCCCACTTGTCCTGTGTATCTTTGTTCCCAGGGGCCCTGACAGAAGGGCTATACATAATATATATTATACATAAATATATATATATATATTAAGGCAGGAGGAGGTGTGGCCTCCTCCCGCACCTCATGATCAAAATCTGCACCTGCTGGAAGCTCCTGCTCGCTCCCCATTACCTTCCTTGCTTCTGCCCGGTACCTTCCTGGCTTCTGCCCGGTACCTTCCTGGCTTCTGCCCGGTACCTTCCTGGCTTCTGCCCGCTGCCCGGTACCTTCTTGGCTTCTGCCCGCTGCCCGGTACCTTCCTGGCTTCTGCCCGCTGCCCGGTACCTTCCTGGCTTCTGCCCGCTGCCCGGTACCTTCTTGGCTTCTGCCCGCTGCCCGGTACCTTCCTGGCTTCTGCACGCTGCCCGGTACCTTCCTGGCTTCTGCCCAGTACCTTTCTGGCTTCTGCCCGCTGCCCATTACTTTCCTGGCTTCTGCCCGCTGCCTTTTTGTCTTTTCCCCGGTACCTGGCTGAGGCCAGTGATTGGCTGAGCACCTGTCACTTAAGAGGACGGCTTTACTGCTCCACCGGTACCTCATAAAAGCCAGAAAGAAACCGGCGAGCAGGCAGAAGAGAGGAAGATACCAGGGAGCGGGAGGAAGATACCGGGGAGCGGGAGGAAGATACCGGGGAGCAGGGGGAAGGTACTGGGGAGAGGGAGGAAGATACCGGGGAGCGGGAGGAAGAGAGGAAGATACCAGGGAGCGGGAGGAAGATACCGGGGAGCGGGAGGAAGATACCGGGGAGAAGGGATAAGGTACTGGGGAGAGGGAGGAAGATACCGGGGAGCGGGAGGAAGAGAGGAAGATACCAGGGAGCTGGAGGAAGATACCGGGGAGCGGGAGGAAGATACCGGGGAGCGGGAGGAGGATACCGGGGAGCGGGAGGAAGAGAGGAAGATACCAGGGAGTGGGAGGAAGATACCGGGGAGTGGGAGGAAGATACCGGGGAGTGGGAGGAAGATACCGGGGAGCAGGAGGAAGAGAGGAAGATACCAGGGAGCTGGAGGAACATACCGGGGAGTGGGAGGAACATACCGGGGAGCGAGAGGAAGGTACCGGGGAGAGGGAGGAAGGTACCGGGGAGAGGGAGGAAGGTACCGGGGAGTGGGAGGAAGATACCGGGGAGTGGGAGGAAGATACCGGGGAGCGGGAGGAAGAGAGGAAGATACCAGGGAGCTGGAGGAAGATACCGGGGAGTTGGAGGAACATACCGGGGAGCTAGAGGAAGGTACCGGGGAGAGGGAGGAAGGTACCGGGGAGTGGGAGGAAGATACCGGGGAGTGGGAGGAAGGTACTGGGGAGCAAGAGGAAGATACTGGGGAGCGGAAGGAAGATACCGGGGAGCGGGCAGAAGAGGAGAGGAAGGTACCGGGTAGAGGGAGGAGGATACCGGGGAGTGGGAGAAAGATACCGGGGAGCGGGAGGAAGATACCGGGGAGTGGGAGGAAGGTACGGGGAAGTCGGAGGAAGATACCGGGGAGTGGGAGGAAGATACCAGAGAGCGGCCAGAAGAGAAAGGGCTGTGTATGTATATATATATGTATATATATATATATATATATATATATATATATATATATATATATATATATATATATATATATCTGCACCTGCTGAAAGCTCCTGCTCGCTCCCCATTACCTTCATGGCTTCTGGCCACTGCCCGGTACCTTCCTGGCTTCGGCCCACTGCCCGGTACCTTCCTGGCTTCTGCCCGCTGCCCGGTACCTTCCTGGCTTCTGCCTGCTGCCCGGTATCTTTTTGTCTTTTCCCCGGTACCTGGCTATGGCCAGTGATTGGCTGAGCACCTTTCCTGCTCCACCGCTACCTCATAAAAGCCAGAAAGATACCGGGGAGCAGGCAGGCGGGAGGAAGGTATCGGGAAGCGGGAGGAAGGTACCGGGAAGCGGGAGGAAGGTACCGGGAAGCGGGAGGAAGGTACCATAAGCGGGAGGAAGGTATCGGGGAGAGGGAGGGAGGAAGATGTCGGGGAGCGGGCAGAAGAGAGGAAGATACCGGAGAGTGGGAGGAGGATACTGGGGAGTAGGAGAAAGATACCGGGGATCGGGAGGAAGATACCGGGTAGAGCGAGGAGGATACCGGGGAGTGGGAGGAAGATACCGGGGAGCGGGCAGAAGAAAGGAAGATACCGGGGAGCGGGAGGAAGATACAGGGGAGTGGGAGGAAGGTACTGGGGAGAGGGAGGAAGATACCGGAGAGTGGGGGGAAGATACGGGGAAGTGGGAGAAAGATACCGGGGAGCGGGAGAAAGATGCCAAGGAGCAGGAGGAAGGTACCGGGGAGCGGGAGGAAGGTACCGGGTAGAGGGAGGAGGATACCGGGGAGTGGGAGGAAAATACCGGGGAGCAAGAGGAAGATACCGGGGAGCAGAAGGAAGATACCGGGGAGCGGGCAGAAGAGAAGAAGATATGGGGGAGTGGGAGAAAGATACCAGAGAGCGTCCAGAAGAGAAGGAGAGGAAGGGCTGTACATATATATTAAGGCGGGAAGGAGGTGTGGCTTCCTCCCGCACCTCATGATCAAAATCTGCACCTGCTGGAAGCTCCTGCTCGCTCCCCATTACCTTCCTGGCTTCTGCCCGTTACCTTCCCTGCTTCTGCCCGCTGCTTGGTACCTTCCTGGCTTCTGCCTTCTCCCCGATACCGTCCTGGCTTCTGCCCACTCCTCATTACCTTCCTGGCCTTTGCCCACTGCCCGGTATCTTTTTGTCTTCTGTCCGCTCCCCAGTACCTTCCTGGCTTCTGCTCACTCCCCATTACCTTCCTAGCTTCTGCCCGCTCCCTGGTTCCTTCCTGGCTTCTGCTCACTCCCCATTACCTTCCTAGCTTCTGCCCGCTCCCTGGTTCCTTCCTGGCTTCTGCCCGCTCCCCAGTACCTTCCTGGCTTCTGCCCGCTCCCCATTACCTTCCTGGCTTCTGCCCGCTCCCCATTACCTTCCTGGCTTCTGCCCGCTCCCTATTACCTTCCTAGCTTCTGCCCGCTCCCTATTACCTTCCTAGCTTCTGCCCGCTCCCCGGTACCTTCCTGGCTTCTACACGCTCCCTGTTACCCTTCTGGCTTCTGCCCGGTACCTTCCCAGCTTCTGCCCGGTACCTTCCTGGCTTCTGCCCGCTCCCCGGTACCTTCCTGGCTTCTGCCCGCTGCCCGGTACCTTCCTGGCTTCTGCCCGCTGCCCGGTACCTTCCTGGCTTCTGCCCGCTGCCCGGTACCTTCCTGGCTTCTGCCCGCTGCCCGGTATCTCTTTATCTTTTCCCCGGTACCTGGCCAGTGATTGGCTGAACACCTTTCACTTCAAAGGCCGGCTTTACTGCTCCACCGCTACCTCATAAAAGCCAGAAAGATACCGGGGAGCAGGCAGGCGGGAGTAAGGTACCGGGAAGCGGGAGGAAGGTACCGTAAGCGGGAGGAAGTTGTCGGGGAGCGGGCAGAAGAGAGGAAGATACTGGAGAGTGGAAGGAGGATACCGGGGAGTGGGAGAAAGATACCAGGGAGTGGGAGGAGGATACCGGGGAGTGGGAGAAAGATACCAGGGAGTGGGAGAAAGATACCGGGGAGTGGGAGAAAGATACCCGGGAGCGGGAGGAAGGTACTGGGGAGCAAAAGGAAGATACTGGGGAGCGGAAGGAAGATACCGGGGAGCGGAAGGAAGAGGAAAGGAAGGTACCGGGTAGAGGGAGGAGGATACCAGGGAGTGGGAGAAAGATACCGGGGAGCGGGAGGAAGATACCGGGGAGCGGGAGGAAGGTACGGGGAAGCGGGAGGAAGATACCGGGGAGTGGGAGGAAGGTATCGGGTAGAGGGAGGAGGATACCGGGGAGTGGGAGGAAGATACCAGAGAGCGGCCAGAAGAGAAAGGGCTGTGTATATATATGTATATATATATATATATATATATATATATATATATATATATATATATATATATCTGCACCTGCTGAAAGCTCCTGCTCGCTCCCCATTACCTTCCTGGCTTCTGGCCACTGCCCGGTACCTTCCTGGCTTCTGCCCGCTGCCCGGTACCTTCCTGGCTTCTGCCTGCTGCCCGGTATCTTTTTGTCTTTTCCCCGGTACCTGGCTATGGCCAGTGATTGGCTGAACACCTTTCCTGCTCCACCGCTACCTCATAAAAGCCAGAAAGATACCGGGGAGCAGGCAGGCGGGAGGAAGGTACCAGGAAGCGGGAGGAAGGTACCGTAAGCGGGAGGAAGGTACCGGGGAGAGGGAGGAAGATGTCGGGGAGCTGGCAGAAGAGAGGAAGATACCGGAGAGTGGGAGGAGGATACTGGGGAGTAGGAGAAAGATACCGGGGAGCGGGAGGAAGATACCGGGTAGAGCGAGGAGGATACCGTGGAGTGGGAGGAAGATACCGGGGAGCAAGAGGAAGATACTGGGGAGCGGGAGGAAGATACCGGGGAGAGCGAGGAGGATACCGTGGAGTGGGAGGAAGATACCGGGGAGCGGGCAAAAGAGAAGAAGATATGGGGGAGTGGGAGGAAGATACCAGAGAGCGTCCAGAAGAGAAGGAGAGGAAGGTACCGGGTAGAGGGAGGAGGATAGTGGGAGTGGGAGAAAGGTACCTCATAAAAGCCATAAAGATACCAGCGAGCAGGCAGAAGAGAGGAAGATACCGGGGAGTGGGAGGAAGATACCGGGGAGTGGGAGGAAGATACCGGGGAGTGGGAGGAAGGTACCGGGGAGTGGGAGGAAGGTACCGGGGAGCGGGAAGAAGATACCGGGGAGCGGGAAGAAGAGAGGAAGATCCCGGGGAGCGGGAGGAAGATGCCGGGGAGCGGGAGGAAGATACCGGGAAGCGGGAGGAAGATACCGGGGAGCAAGAAGAAGAGAGGAAGATACCGGGGAGCAGGAAGAAGAGAGGAAGATCCCGGGGAGCGGGAGGAAGATACCGGGAAGCGGGAGGAAGGTACCGGGGAGCGGGAGGAAGGTATCGGGAAGCGGGAGGAAGGTACCGGGGAGTGGGAGGAAGGTACGGGGAAGCGGGAGGAAGGTACCAGGGAGCGGGAGGAAGGTACTGGGGAGAGGGAGGAAGTTACTGGGGGAGCGGGCAGAAGAAAAGGAAGGGAAGGGCTGTACATAATATATATTATCTTATTAGTAATGTCCGTGCAGGATGGGCTGTATATATATCATTAGTGATGTCCATGCAGTAAGGGCTGTGTGTATATATCAGCTGTGTTTACCTCCCCAGTTCTTCTATCTGCTCCCCGGTGTCATCCTGGCTTCTACCCGCCCCCCAATATCTTCCTCCCAATCCCCGGTATCTTCCTCCCATTCCCGATACCTTCCTGGCAGATATGGGGGAGCGGGATGAAGATACCATAGAACTGGCACAAGAGAAGAAAATACAGGGGAGCGGGAGCAAGATAACGGGGAGTGGGCAGAAGAGAGCAAGATACCGGGGAGCGGGCAGAAGAGAGCAAGATACCGGGGAGCGGGCAGAAGACAAAATGATACCGGGGAGCGGGCAGAACACATGAAGATACTAGGGAGCGGGCAGGAGATATCAGGGAGGGGGCAGAAGATATCAGGGAGCGGGCAGAAGCCAGGAAGATACCGGGGATCGGGCAGAAGATACCAGGAGTGGGCAGAAGACAGGAAGATACCGGGAAGCGGGCAGAAGATATCAGGGAGCGGGCAGAAGACAAGAAGATACCGGGGAGTGGGCAGACGACAGGAAGATACTGGGGAGCGGGCAGAAGACAAGAAGATACCGGGGAGCGGGCAGAAGATATCAGGGAGCGGGCAAAAGATATCAGGGAGCGGGCAGAAGATATCAGGGAGCGGGCAGAAGATATCAGGGAGCGGGCAGAAGACCGGAAGATACCGGGGAGCGAGCAGAAGACAGGAAGATACCGGGGAGCGGGTAGAAGACCGGAAGATACTAGGGAGCGGGCAGAAGACAGGAAGATACCGGGGAGCGGGCCGAAGATATCAGGGAGCGGGCAGAAGCCAGGAAGATATCGGGGAGCGGGCAGAAGACAGGAAGATACTGCGGAGCGAGCAGAAGATATCAGGGAGCGGGCAGAAGCCAGGAAGATACCGGGGAGTGGGCAGAAGACAGGAAGATACTGGGGAGCAGGCAGAAGATATCAGGGAGCGGGCAGAATTCAGGAAGATACCGGGGAGCGGGCAGAAGACAGAAAGATACCGGGGAGCGGGCAGAAGACAGAAAGATACCGGGGAGCGGGCAGAAGACTGGAAGATACCGGGGAGCGGGCAGAAGACTGGAAGATACCGGGGAGCGGGCAGAAGACTGGAAGATACCGGGGAGCGGGCAGAAGACTGGAAGATACCGGGGAGCGGGCAGAAGACAGGAAGATACCGGGGAGCGGGCAGAAGACTGGAAGATACCGGGGAGCGGGCAGAAGACTGGAAGATACCGGGGAGCGGGCAGAAGACAGGAAGATACCGCGGAGCGGGCAGAAGATACCGGGGAGCGGGCAGAAGATATCAGGGAGCGGGCAGAAGATATCAGGGAGCAGGCAGAATTCAGGAAGATACCGGGGAGCGGGCAGAAGATATCAGGGAGCAGGCAGAATTCAGGAAGATACCGGGGAGCGGGCAGAAGATATCAGGGAGCGGGCAGAAGCCAGGAAGATACCGGGGAGCGGGCAGAAGATATCAGGGAGCAAGCAGAAGCCAGGAAGATACCGGGGAGCGGGCAGAAGATATCAGGGAGCGGGCAGAAGATAGGAAGATACCGGGGAGCGGGCAGAAGATATCAGGGAGCGGGCAGAAGATATCAGGGAGCGGGCAGAAGATATCAGGGAGCAGGCAGAAGATAGGAAGATACCGGGGAGCGGGCAGAAGATATCAGGGAGCGGGCAGAAGATAGGAAGATACCGGGGAGCGGGCAGAAGATATCAGGGAGCGGGCAGAAGATATCAGGGAGCGGGCAGAAGATATCAGGGAGCAGGCAGAATTCAGGAAGATACCGGGGAGCGGGCAGAAGATATCAGGGAGCGGGCAGAAGATATCAGGGAGCGGGCAGATCAGTTCCTAGCTTACTGCTGGCTCTGGATACTGTCCTGCACTGTGACTCTCCAAGTCCACAGCGTGGGTTGAGATGACCTCTGAGTTGACCTCTCCTGTAGGAGTTTAGCGCTGCATAGTGTTGTGTAGAGTAAGCTGAGAGAAAACTGTTAGCTGCATCTTGTCTTGCTTCCTACCTATACGGGGACTAACTCCTGAGAGTAGGGGGACCTGGCAGAGGGCCAGGGCCCAGAGAGGACCACTGTAGGGAGCTGTCTAGCTTGCATCCTTCCCCTACTACATCCAACACAAAAGTCTCATGCACTTCCTCCGCCCATGTGACTTCCTTCCTCAGCGTATCTAAGGTGCGCTGTGAGTAGGTGAAGAGTGCAATAGAAGAACTAAAGAGAGAGATGATAGAACAGAAGAAGAGACTCCCATAGGTTCACAGATCAATGTGACACACAAATAAACAATAACCTTTTACATACATCAGCCGTGCAGCAATTAAGTACACATACCTGAAATAGCAACATCTAGTGGTGAAATTTTATCACTACTACATCACCACATAAGACAGGCTTTTACGAAGGGTGTAACCAATAGCAACACCCGAGGTGGGACACTGCATGAGGTGTTTGGTGGTGTGTATGCAGCGGCAGTGTAAGGTGTGTGCAGAGGCAGTGTGAGATGACCCCCCCCCCCCCCTCCAATGCAACCTTCTTACCAGCTGCTAAATATATGTTCCTGGATGTCCCTATCCATCCGACCCATGCAGGGAAGAGCTTTCTGGTATCTAATACTTGGTGCATTGTATTGTTTAGATATTTTTGGATAACATGTTGGTCATGGTGCATCAGCAAAATAGTGAGTGCAGCTCTGGAGGATAAGACATGATGTAACAGCAGAATAGTGAGTGCAGCTCTGGAGGAGGAGACAGGATGTAACAGCAGAATAGTGAGTGCAGCTCTGGAGGATGAGACATGATGTAACAGCAGAATAGTGAGTGCAGCTCTGGAGGAGGAGACATGATGTAACAGCAGAATAGTGAGTGCAGCTCTGGAGGATGAGACATGATGTAACAGCAGAATAGTGAGTGCAGCTCTAGAGGATGAGACATGATGTAACAGCAGAATAGTGAGTGCAGCTCTGGAGGATGAGACATGATGTAACAGCAGAATAGTGAGTGCAGCTCTGGAGGATGAGAAAGGATGTAACAGCAGAATAGTGAGTGCAGCTCTGGAGGATGAGACCTGATGTAACAGCAGAATAGTGAGTGCAGCTCTGGAGGATGAGACATGATGTAACAGCAGAATAGTGAGTGCAGCTCTGGAGGATGAGACAGGATGTAACAGCAGAATAGTGAGTGCAGCTCTGGAGGATGAGACAGGATGTAACAGCAGAATAGTGAGTGCAGCTCTGGAGGATAAGACCTGATGTAACAGCAGAATAGTGAGTGCAGCTCTGGAGGGTGAGACATGATGTAACAGCAGAATAGTGAGTGCAGCTCTGGAGGATGAGAAAGGATGTAACAGCAGAATAGTGAGTGCAGCTCTGGAGGAGGAGACAGGATGTAACAGCAGAATAGTGAGTGCAGCTCTGGAGGATGAGACATGATGTAACAGCAGAATAGTGAGTGCAGCTCTGGAGGAGGAGACATGATGTAACAGCAGAATAGTGAGTGCAGCTCTGGAGGATGAGACATGATGTAACAGCAGAATAGTGAGTGCAGCTCTAGAGGATGAGACATGATGTAACAGCAGAATAGTGAGTGCAGCTCTGGAGGATGAGACATGATGTAACAGCAGAATAGTGAGTGCAGCTCTGGAGGATGAGAAAGGATGTAACAGCAGAATAGTGAGTGCAGCTCTGGAGGAGGAGACAGGATGTAACAGCAGAATAGTGAGTGCAGCTCTGGAGGATGAGACATGATGTAACAGCAGAATAGTGACTGCAGCTCTGGAGGAGGAGACATGATGTAACAGCAGAATAGTGAGTGCAGCTCTGGAGGATGAGACATGATGTAACAGCAGAATAGTGAGTGCAGCTCTAGAGGATGAGACATGATGTAACAGCAGAATAGTGAGTGCAGCTCTGGAGGATGAGACATGATGTAACAGCAGAATAGTGAGTGCAGCTCTGGAGGATGAGACATGATGTAACAGCAGAATAGTGAGTGCAGCTCTGGAGGAGGAGACATGATGTAACAGCAGAATAGTGAGTGCAGCTCTAGAGAATGAGACAGGATGTAACAGCAGAATAGTGAGTGCAGCTCTGGAGGGTAAGACATGATGTAACAGCAGAATAGTGAGTGCAGCTCTGGAGGATGAGACACGATGTAACAGCAGAATAGTGAGTGCAGCTCTGGAGGGTGAGATAGGATGTAAGAGCAGAATAGTGAGTGCAGCTCTGGAGGATGAGACAGGATGTAACAGCAGAATAGTGAGTGCTGCTCTGAAGGGTAAGACATGATGTAACAGCAGAATAGTGAGTGCAGCTGTGGAGGATGAGACAGGATGTAACAGCAGAATAGTGAGTGCAGCTCTGGAGGATGAGACAGGATGTAACAGCAGAATAGTGAGTGCAGCTCTGGAGGATGAGACAGGATGTAACAGCAGAATAGTGAGTGCAGCTCTGGAGGGTAAGACATGATGTAATAGCAGAATAGTGAGTGCAGCTCTAGAGAATGAGACAGGATGTAACAGCAGAATAGTGAGTGCAGCTCTGGAGGATGAGAAAGCATGTAACAGCAGAATAGTGAGTGCAGCTCTGGAGGATGAGACAGGATGTAACAGCAGAATAGTGAGTGCAGCTCTGGAGGATGAGACATGATGTAACAGCAGAATAGTGAGTGCAGCTCTGGAGGGGACTAGAGTGTATGACTTCCTGTGACAAGTATACCACCCCACATGAGGCCATGGCTGCAGCTCCCCTCCATTGCACAGCATGTCTTCCTGATAGATCCTGTTACGCCTTTTTTGCTTTATATTTAGGATCCAGATGAGGTTGTTATGGACGTTGTCACCCAGCCAGACATCACCGGCATCATCTCCTTCCCTGACTTCAAGATTCCAGCCAACCCCAAGTAAATGACTTCTCCATCCCCAGAGCTGTGGGACGGGTGGGTGGAGCTGTGTGATGGGTGGGTGGGGCTGTGGGATGGGTGGGTGGGGCTGTCGGACGGGTGGGTGGAGCTGTGTGATGGGTGGGTGGGGCTGTGGGATGGGTGGGTGGAGCTGTCGGACAGGTGGGTGGAGCTGTCGGACGGGTGGGTGGAGCTGTGTGATGGGTGGGGCTGTGGGATGGGTGGGTGGGGCTGTCGGACGGGTGGGTGGAGCTGTGTGATGGGTGGGGCTGTGGGATGGGTGGGTGGGGCTGTCGGACGGGTGGGTGGAGCTGTGTGATGGGTGGGTGGGGCTGTGGGATGGGCGGGTGGAGCTGTCGGACGGGTGGGTGGAGCTGTTGGACGGGTGGGTGGAGCTGTCGGACAGGTGGGTGGAGCTGTGTGACGGGTGGGTGGAGCTGTCGGTCAGGTGGGTGGAGCTGTCGGACGGCTGGGTGTTGCTGTGTGATGGGTGGGTGGAGCTGTCGGACGGGTGGGTGGAGCTGTCGGACAGGTGGGTGGAGCTGTGTGATGGGTGGGTGGAGCTGTCGGACAGGTGGGTGGAGCTGTCGGACAGGTGGGTGGAGGTGTGTGATGGGTGGGTGGAGCTGTGGGACAGAATTGGTGGAGCCCAGTGTTAGTAAGTTGCGGCAGGTCATGTTTTTCTGATCCCTTTCCTTCAGATTTGGGACGTGGAAGATAGAGGCCGCCTACAATGCGAACTACACAACCTCAGCGACCACTGTGTTTGAAGTAAAAGAATACGGTAATTACACTGGCTGTATACACTGTGTAGTATGGTAATTACCCTTGCTGTATACACAGTGTAATAAGGTAATTACACTCACTGTATATATGGTGTAATACGGTAATTACACTCACTGTATATACGGTGTAGTACGGTAATAACACTGGCTGTATACACGGTATGATACAGTAATTACACTGTCTGTATATAGTGTAATACGGTAATTACACTGGCTGTATACATGGTGTATTACGGTAATTACACTGGCTGTATACATGGTGTATTACGGTAATTACACTGGCTGTATACATGGTGTATTACGGTAATTACACTGGCTGTATACATGGTGTATTACGGTAATTACACTGGCTGTATACATGGTGTATTACGGTAATTACACTGGCTGTATACATGGTGTATTACGGTAATTACACTGGCTGTATACATGGTGTATTACGGTAATTACACTGGCTGTATACATGGTGTATTACGGTAATTACACTGTCTTCTGTATTTCAGTGCTGCCCCGATTCTTCGTCACCATAAAACCTGAGAGAAACTTTATATCATACGAGACGTTCAGAGAGTTCAGGGTCACCGTGAGAGCAAGGTAAGTGTCCTCCTATACTGCCTGCCGGCCACTAGGGGGAGCCCACAGCACAGGAGTAATATACTGCCTGCCGGCCACTAGGGGGAGCCCACAGCACAGGAGTAATATACTGCCCGCCACTAGGGGGAGCCCACAGCACAGGAATATACAGCCACCACTAGGGGGAGCCCACAGCACAGGAGTAATATACTGCCACCACTAGGGGGAGCCCACAGCACAGGAGTAATATACTGCCTGCCCGCCACTAGGGGGAGCCCACAGCACAGGAGTAATATACTGCCTGCCGGACACTAGGGGGAGCCCACAGCACAGGAGTAATATACTGCCTGCCTGCCTGCCACTAGGGGGAGCCCACAGCACAGGAGTAATATACTGCCTGCCGGCCACTAGGGGGAGCCCACAGCACAGGAGTAATATACAGCCACCACTAGGGGGAGCCCACAGCACAGGAGTAATATACAGCCACCACTAGGGTGAGCCCACAGCACAGGAGTAATATACTGCCCGCCACTAGGGGGAGCCCACAGCACAGGAGTAATATACAGCCACCACTAGGGTGAGCCCACAGCACAGGAGTAATATACTGCCTGCCGGCCACTAGGGGGAGCCCACAGCACAGGAGTAATATACTGCCTGCCCACCACTAGGGGGAGCCCACAGCACAGGAGTAATATACTGCCTGCCCGCCACTAGGGGGAGCCCACAGCACAGGAGTAATATACTGCCTGCCCGCCACTAGGGGGAGCCCACAGCACAGGAGTAATATACTGCCTGCCCGCCACTAGGGGGAGCCCACAGCACAGGAGTAATATACTGCCTGCCGGCCACTAGGGGGAGCCCACAGCACAGGAGTAATATACTGCCTGCCCGCCACTAGGGGGAGCCTGCAGCACAGGAGTAATATACTGCCTGCCTGCCACTATACTGCCTGCCCGCCCCTAGGGGGAGCCCACAGCACAGGAGTAATATACTGCCCGCCACTAGGGGGAGCCCACAGCACAGGAGTAATATACTGCCCGCCACTAGGGGGAGCCCACAGCACAGGAGTAATATACTGCCTGCCGGCCACTAGGGGGAGCCCACAGCACAGGAGTAATATACTGCCTGCCTGCCACTATACTGCCTGCCCGCCCCTAGGGGGAGCCCACAGCACAGGAGTAATATACTGCCCGCCACTAGGGGGAGCCCACAGCACAGGAGTAATATACTGCCTGCCCGCCACTAGGGGGAGCCCACAGCACAGGAGTAATATACTGCCCGCCACTAGGGGGAGCCCACAGCACAGGAGTAATATACTGCCTGCCCGCCACTAGGGGGAGCTCACAGCACAGGAGTAATATACAGCCACCACTAGGGGGAGCCCACAGCACAGGAGTAATATACTGCCTGCCGGCCACTAGGGGGAGCCCACAGCACAGGAGTAATATACTGCCTGCCCGCCACTAGGGGGAGCCCACAGCACAGGAGTAATATACTGCCTGCCCGCCACTAGGGGGAGCCCACAGCACAGGAGTAATATACTGCCTGCCCGCCCCTAGGGGGAGCCCACAGCACAGGAGTAATATACTGCCTGCCGGCCACTAGGGGGAGCCCACAGCACAGGAGTAATATACTGCCTGCCTGCCACTAGTGGGAGCCCACAGCACAGGAGTAATATACTGCCTGCCCGCCACTAGGGGGAGCCCACAGCACAGGAGTAATATACTGCCTGCCACTAGGGGGAGCCCACAGCACAGGAGTAATATACTGCCTGCCACTAGGGGGAGCCCACAGCACAGGAGTAATATACTGCCTGCCGGACACTAGGGGGAGCCCACAGCACAGGAGTAATATACTGCCTGCCCGCCACTAGGGGGAGCCCACAGCACAGGAGTAATATACTGCCTGCCGGCCACTAGGGGGAGCCCACAGCACAGGAGTAATATACTGCCTGCCGGCCACTAGGGGGAGCCCACAGCACAGGAGTAATATACTGCCTGCCGGCCACTAGGGGGAGCCCACAGCACAGGAGTAAAATACTGCCTGCCCGCCCCTAGGGGGAGCCCACAGCACAGGAGTAATATACTGCCTGCCTGCCACTAGGGGGAGCCCACAGCACAGGAGTAATATACTGCCTGCCGGACACTAGGGGGAGCCCACAGCACAGGAGTAATATACTGCCTGCCCGCCACTAGGGGGAGCCCACAGCACAGGAGTAATATACTGCAGGCCACTAGGGGGAGCCCACAGCACAGGAGTAATATACTGCCTGCCACTAGGGGGAGCCCACAGCACAGGAGTAAAATACTGCCTGCCGGACACTAGGGGGAGCCCACAGCACAGGAGTAATATACTGCCTGCCGGCCACTAGGGGGAGCCCACAGCACAGGAGTAATATACTGCCCGCCACTAGGGGGAGCCCACAGCACAGGAGTAATATACTGCCTGCCGGCCACTAGGGGGAGCCCACAGCACCAGAGTATACAGCTCCATAGATATATAATATACTCTCTCACTACTATGTGGAGTGTGAGGATTTGCTTCTTGGTCACATTTCCAGCTATTATTATGGTAAGAAGGTGGAGCAGGCCCAGGTGTACGTCCGCTACGGGTTACTGCAAGATGGCAAGAGGAGCATGCTGCCGAAATCCATCGATGTGCAGACGGTAAGAGCAACTCCCTGGTGGTCCCAATCCCCCCGCCCTCCTGGAGGTCTGCCTCCGCCCCCCTGGTGGTCACTATCACCCCGCCCCCCTGGTGGTCCCCATCACCTCACCCCCCTGATGGTCCCCATCACCCCACCCCCTTGGTGGTCCCCATCACCCTACCCCCCTGCTGGACCCCATCACCTCATTCTCTGGTGGTCCCCATCACTCCGTCCCCCTGGTGGTCCCCTTCCACCCCCCCCTTGCCCTGGTGGTCCCCATCACCCCACCCCCCCTGTGGTCCTCATCACCTCCTCCCCCCTGGTGGTCTCCATCACCTCCTCCCCCCTGGTGGTCTCCATCACCTCCTCCCCCCTGGTGGTCCCCATCACCTTCTCCCTCCTGGTGGTCCCCATCACCTCCTCCCCCCTGGTGGTCCCCATCACCTCCTCCCCCCTGGTGGTCTCCATCACCTCCTCCCCCCTGGTGGTCTCCATCACCTCCTCCCCCCTGGTGGTCTCCCATCACCTTCTCCCCCCTGGTGGTCCCCATCACCTTCTCCCCCCTGGTGGTCTCCATCACCTCCTCCCCCCTGGTGGTCCCCATCACCTCCTCCCCCCTGGTGGTCCCCATCACCTCCTCCCCCCTGGTGGTCCCCATCACCTCCTCCCCCCTGGTGGTCTCCATCACCTCCTCCCCCCTGGCGGTCCCCATCACCTCCTCCCCCCTGGTGGTCCCCATCACCTCCTCCCC
Source organism: Dendropsophus ebraccatus (assembly GCA_027789725.1). NCBI lineage: Eukaryota > Metazoa > Chordata > Amphibia > Anura > Hylidae > Dendropsophus > Dendropsophus ebraccatus. The sequence continues at coordinate 488,728 of JAQFWZ010000028.1, forward strand.
CCTGGTGGTCTCCATCACCTCCTCCCCCCTGGTGGTCCCCATCACCTCCTCCCCCCTGGTGGTCCCCATCACCTCCTCCCCCCTGGTGGTCCCCATCACCTCCTCCCCCCTGGTGGTCTCCATCACCTCCTCCCCCCTGGCGGTCCCCATCACCTCCTCCCCCTTGGTGGTCCCCATCACCTCCTCCCCCCTGGTGGTCTCCATCACCTCCTCCCCCCTGGTGGTCTCCATCACCTCCTCCCCCCTGGTGGTCTCCATCACCTCCTCCCCCCTGGTGGTCTCCATCACCTCCTCCCCCCTGGTGGTCTCCATCACCTCCTCCCCCCTGGTGGTCCCCATCACCTCCTCCCCCCTGGTGGTCCCCATCACCTCCTCCCCCCTGGTGGTCTCCATCACCTCCTCCCCCCTGGTGGTCCCCATCACCTCCTCCCCCCTAGCGGTCCACATCACCTCCTCCCCCCTGGTGGTCTCCATCACCTCCTCCCCCCTGGTGGTCTCCATCACCTCCTCCCCCCTGGTGGTCTCCATCACCTCCTCCCCCCTGGTGGTCTCCATCACCTCCTCCCCCTTGGTAGTCTCCATCACCTCCTCCCCCCTGGTGGTCCCCATCACCTCCTCCCCCCTGGTGGTCCCCATCACCTCCTCCCTCCTGGTGGTCTCCATCACCTCCTCCCCCCTGGTGGTCTCCATCACCTCCTCCCCCCTGGTGGTCTCCATCACCTCCTCCCCCCTGGTGGTCTCCATCACCTCCTCCCCCTTGGTGGTCTCCATCACCTCCTCCCCCCTGGTGGTCCCCATCACCTCCTCCCCCCTGGTGGTCCCCATCACCTCCTCCCTCCTGGTGGTCTCCATCACCTCCTCCCCCCTGGTGGTCCCCATCACCTTCTCCCCCCTGGTGGTCCCCGTCACCTCCTCCCCCCTGGTGGTCCCCATCACCTTCTCCCCCCTGGTGGTCCCCGTCACCTCCTCCCCCCTGGTGGTCCCCATCACCCTGCCCCCCGGTGGTCCCCATCACCCCGCCCCCCGGTGGTCCCCATCACCTCCTCCCCCCTGGTGGTCCCCATCACCTTCTCCCCCCTGGTGGTCCCCGTCACCTCCTCCCCCCTGGTGGTCCCCATCACCCTGCCCCCCGGTGGTCCCCATCACCCCGCCCCCCGGTGGTCCCCATCACCTCGCCCCCCGATAGTCCCCATCACTGGTCTCCTCTCCTCTTTACAGATGACTAATGGAGAAGCCGAGTTCCTGCTGAATAGTGAGCGGGCGGTGCGGGAGCTCGGATACTCGCGGCTGGAGGATGTGACTGACTCCTACCTGTATATAGCGGCCACTGTGGAAGAGACAGCGGGTGAGCGGAGACATCTCTTAGTCCTGCAGGGGGTGCTGTAGTGTAGAGGGGTGGGTAGTACAGATGTCAGTCCACCAGGGGGTGCTGTAGTGTAGGGGGGTGGGTAGTACAGATATCAGTCCTGCAGGGGGTGCTGTAGTGCAGTGGGGGGGGGGGGTAGTACAGATGTCAGTCCTGCAGGGGGTGCTGTAGTGTAGAGGGGTGGGTAGTACAGATGTCAGTCCACCAGGGGGTGCTGTAGTGTAGGGGGGTGGGTAGTACAGATGTCAGTCCGGCAGGGGGTGCTGTAGTGTAGTGGGGGGGGCAGTAAAGATGTCAGTCCTGCAGGGGGTGCTGTAGTGCAGTGGGGGGGTAGTAGAGATGTCAGTCCTGCAGGGGGTGCTGTAGTGCAGTGGGGGGGTAGTAGAGATGTCAGTCCTGCAGGGGGTGCTGTAGTGCAGTGGGGGGGTAGTAGAGATGTCAGTCCTGCAGGGGGTGCTGTAGTGCAGTGGGGGGGTAGTAGAGATGTCAGTCCTGCAGGGGGTGCTGTAGTGTAGTGGGGGGGGGGGGGGGGGGGGCAGTAGAGATGTAGAGATGTCCTGCAGGGGAAAGGGGGTATACAAAGTATATAGGCACATAGGGCCAGAAGGCCACAGCCGGCTCCCACAACTTGTATCCCCAATGACAATATAAAACCTACCTTTTAATAACTAGACTAATAAAATCAGTGACCGTAATGTAAAGTACTAGAAAGAAAGGCGAGGTCGGTGAAGGTAAAAGCCCAGCCACCTCTCCGTGTCCTTATGCCGCCATACGGCTAGTGTCAGATAGAAGGTAAGTACTCCATATGGGAGCGACCCTGCTATGTATAATCACACACATACACACTGTCCCCGCCACTAGTGTCACCCAAGCATGGCCGTCATCAGGCACCGGACAAATGGCGGCCGTGTGCCTAGACATGGCGCTCCTAATATAGACCCTCATAGCTCCCTCATCCAAGGATTCCCAACCGCCGGGCCAATGAAATGGTCCGAGGTCGGATACCAGGCAGAAAGAGTTAATGGGCCATCTTACCCCATAGGTTGCATATTCCTCAGCACACTCACATTAGTATGGCGTCCAATCCGCAATACGAATGGTCAGTGCAGACCCGTCTGACATCATAATCCTGGGCCGCGCATGCCTGAGAACTTAGTCTCTAATACTCACCAGCTGCTACTGCGCCGGCGTGAGGCAAGAAGTGGAGTAAACCCTCTACTGCACATGTCCCAGGACGTAGACTCCACCACTATATGCGACTGTCATTGTGCAAGTCACTGAACGTAGAGTCCTCCACCTCTGCGCTCTCTCAGTACGCATGCACCGACGTGGACATCAGTAGGTCAAACCTCTAATGCGCATGTCATGTGACTTCATCCAATAGCCGCAGCCCTCACCTTATACATCATTCATGGAGCAGAGCCGACTCTATGGCCAAAGTCCACACAAGAATTATACTTACAGGTAACTAGGTATAAATATACCGCCTGGAGATGGATAGCAGCAATGGACAGTGAGGGACGTGTATACTGCCAACCATGGGGTCAGGTATACGGTAAATGAGGCAGGAACGCACTAACCTCATCTATCACTAGTGGACCCGACTACATGCCTAACACATCGGCAACAAATACAAGTGTTACGGTAACAGGATTATGATGTCAGACGGGTCTGCACTGACCATTCGTATTGCGGATTGGACGCCATACTAATGTGAGCGTGCTGAGGAATATGCAACCTATGGGGTAAGATGGCCCATTAACTCTTTCTGCCTGGTATCCGACCTCGGACCATTTCATTGGCCCGGCGGTTGGGAATCCTTGGATGAGGGAGCTATGAGGGTCTATATTAGGAGCGCCATGTCTAGGCACACGGCCGCCATTTGTCCGGTGCCTGATGACGGCCATGCTTGGGTGACACTAGTGGCGGGGACAGTGTGTATGTGTGTGATTATACATAGCAGGGTCGCTCCCATATGGAGTACTTACCTTCTATCTGACACTAGCCGTATGGCGGCATAAGGACACGGAGAGGTGGTCTCAGCAGGCTGGGCTTTTACCTTCACCGACCTCGCCTTTCTTTCTAGTACTTTACATTACGGTCACTGATTTTATTAGTCTAGTTATTAAAAGGTAGGTTTTATATTGTCATTGGGGATACAAGTTGTGGGAGCCGGCTGTGGCCTTCTGGCCCTATGTGCTTATACATGTAGTCATGTGACTGGCGGCGCTGCATTCGGGGGGTGCGGGGGTCTCTCTTTCATCTCGCTCGCTTTTCCCTCAGGATCACAGTCTGAAGAGAGTGAGAACTCTGACGTCCGGTACGTTATAACGCCGTACACCCTGAAGCTGATCGGCACCCCCCTTTATGTGAGGCCCACCCTGCCGTACTACGTGAAGGTGAGCTGCACTACTGAGGCTCCTGTGGTCAGGTGACTCCTGTGCAGAGGGGGACGTCATAGTCTTGTTGTGTCTCATCAGGTTCAGGTGAAGGACACGTTAGACAATGAGGTGTCTAAAATCCGGCTGACACTCACTGGGGAAATGGTCCAAGATGGCGGAGAGGTCATCGCCCTGGGCAACCAGAGACACCTGACCAGGGAGACCGACGATAAAGGGGTCGGCGTGTTTGTGGTGAACATCCCAGCGGATGTCACTGCCCTGGATTTCAAAGTAAGTGGTGATGTCACCTCCCCCCTTCCTGCACCCTGATGATGTCACCTCCCCCCTTCCTGCACCCTGATGATGTCACCTCCCCCCTTCCTGCACCCTGATGATGTCACCTCCCCCCTTCCTGCACCCTGATGATGTCACCTCCCCCCTTCCTGCACCCTGATGATGTCACCTCCCCCCTTCCTGCACCCTGATGATGTCACCTCCCCCCTTCCTGCACCCTGATGATGTCACCTCCCCCCTTCCTGCACCCTGATGTCACCTCCCCCCTTCCTGCACCCTGATTATCCACCCACCTGCCTGCATACTAAGGATGTAACTGCTCCTCTCCCCCCCCCCCCTCACTGATGTCATCGCTCTCCACCTGCACCGATGATGTCACCAGCCCCCCTGCCTGCACCCTGATGATGTAACCGCCCCCCCCAGCTTAACAGATGATGTTACCTCCCCCCTGCCTGCACCCTGATGATGTCACCGCCCCCCCTTCCTGCACCCTGATGATGTTACCGCCCCCCCTTCCTGCACCCTGATGATGTTACCGCCCCCCCAGCTTAACAGATGATGTTACCTCCCCCCTGCTTGCACCCTGATGATGTCACCAGCCCCCCTGCCTGCACCCTGATGATGTTACCTCCCCCCTGCCTGCACCCTGATGATGTCACCGCCCCCCCTTCCTGCACCCTGATGATGTTTCCGCCCCCCCAGCTTAACAGATGATGTTACCTCCCCCCTGCCTGCACCCTGATGATGTCACCAGCCCCCCTGCCTGCACACTGATGATGTCACCGGCCCCCCTTCCTGTACCCTGATGATGTTACCGCCCCCCTGCCTGCACCCTGATGATGTCACCAGCCCCCCTGCCTGCACCCTGATGATGTCACCGGCCCCCCTTCCTGTACCCTGATGATGTTACCTCCCCCCTGCCTGCACCCTGATGATGTTACCTCCCCCCTGCCTGCACCCTGATGATGTTACCTCCCCCCTGCCTGCACCCTGATGATGTTACCTCCCCCCTGCCTGCACCCTGATGATGTTACCGCCCCCCTGCCTGCACCCTGATGATGTCACCAGCCCCCCTGCCTGCACCCTGATTATCCACCCACCTGCCTACATACTAAGAATGTAACTGCTCCTCTCGCCCCCCTGCACTAATGTCATCGCCCTCCACCTGCACTGATGATGTCACCAGCCCCCCTGCCTGCACCCTGATGATGTCACCTCAGACCTTCCTGCACACTAATGATGTAAGCGCTATTTCCTGCTGAGGGGCAAAAACAATTTGTCTCTCACAGATTACCACGGCTGATAATAACCTACAAGAGGAAAATCAAGCAAGCGTCGAGTACAAAGCTACTGCCTACCGGTCACTGACCAAGAGCTACCTGTACATTAACTGGAACAAGGAGAACAAAGTCCTGCAGGTCGGAGAATTCCTAAATGTCCAGGTGGTGCCCAGTAGCCCTTATCTGGCCAAACTAACCCATTATAGTTACCTGGTGAGTACCCCGAGAAGTGTCTGTCCGTCTGTACTCAGGGTGTGTATTGTTCACGGGGGGGTTATCCTGTATAGTGGGGGTGTAATATACTGTAGTCAGAAGGGGTTACACTCTATAGTGGGGGTGTAGTATACTGTAGTCAGAAGGGGTTATACTGTATAGGGGTGTGTAGTATAATGTAGTCAGGAGAGGTTACACTGTATAGTGGGGGGTGTAGTATACTGTAGTCAGAAGGGGTTATACTGTATAGGGGTGTAGTATACTGTAGTCAGAAGGGGTTATACTGTATAGTGGGGGTGTAGTATACTGTAGTCAGAAGGGGTTATACTGTATAGGGGTGTGTAGTATAATGTAGTCAGGAGGGGTTATACTGTATAGTGGCGGTGTAGTATAATGTAGTCAGGAGGGGTTATACTGTATAGTGTAGTGTGTAGTATACTGTAGTCAGGAGGGGTTATACTGTATAGTGGGGGTGTAGTATAATGTAGTCAGGAGGAGTTACACTGTATAGTGGGGGTGTAGTATACTGTAGTCAGGAGAGGTTACACTGTATAGTGGGGGGTGTAGTATACTGTAGTCAGAAGGGGTTATACTGTATAGGGGTGTAGTATACTGTAGTCAGGAGGGGTTACAATATAGGGGTGTAGTATACTGTAGTCAGGAGGGGTTACACTCTATAGTGTAGTGTGTAGTATACTGTAGTCAGGAGAGGTTACACTGTATAGTGTAGTGTGTAGTATACTGTAGTCAGGAGAGGTTACAATATAGGGGTGTAGTATACTGTAGTCATGAGGGGTTACACTGTATAGTGGGGGTGTAGTATACTGTAGTCAGGAGGGGTTACAATATAGGGGTGTAGTATACTGTAGTCAGGAGGGGTTATACTGTATAGTGGGGGTGTAGTATACTGTAGTCAGGAGGGGTTACACTGTATAGTGGGGTGTGTAGTATAATGTAGTCAGGAGAGGTTACACTGTATAGGGGTGTAGTATACTGTAGTCAGGAGGGGTTACACTGTATAGGGGTGTAGTATACTGTAGTCAGGAGGGGTTACACTGTATAGTGGGGGGTGTAATATACTGTAGTAAGGAGGGGTTACACTGTATAGTGGGGGTGTAGTATACTGTAGTCAGGAGGGGTTACAATATAGGGGTGTAGAATACTGTAGTCAGGAGGGGTTACACTGTATAGCGGGGGCGTAGTATACTGTAGTCATGAGGGGTTACACTGTATAGTGGGGGTGTAGTATACTGTAGTCAGGAGAGGTTACAATATAGGGGTGTAGTATACTGTAGTCAGAAGGGGTTATACTGTATAGTGGGGGTGTAGTATACTGTAGTCAGGAGGGGTTACACTGTATAGTGGGGTGTGTAGTATAATGTAGTCAGGAGAGGTTATACTGTATAGGGGTGTAGTATACTGTAGTCAGGAGGGGTTACACTGTATAGTGGGGGGTGTAGTATACTGTAGTCAGGAGGGGTTATACTGTATAGGGGTGTAGTATACTGTAGTCAGGAGGGGTTACACTCTATAGTGGGGGTGTAGTATACTGTAGTCAGGAGGGGTTACACTGTATAGGGGTGTGTAGTATAATGTAGTCAGGAGGGGTTACACTCTATAGTGGAGGTGTAGTATACTGTAGTCAGGAGGGGTTACACTGTATAGGGGTGTGTAGTATAATGTAGTCAGGAGGGGTTATACTGTATAGGGGGGGTGTAGTATACTGTAGTCAGGAGGGGTTATACTGTATAGGGGTGTAGTATACTGTAGTCAGGAGGGGTTACACTCTATAGTGGGGGTGTAGTATACTGTAGTCAGGAGGGGTTATACTGTATAGTGTAGTGTGTAGTATACTGTAGTCAGGAGGGGTTACACTGTATAGTGGGGGGTGTAGTATACTGTAGTCAGGAGGGGGTTACACTGTATAGTGGGGGTGTAATATACTGTAGTCAGGAGGGGTTACACTATATAGTTGGGGTGTGTAGTATACTGTAGTCAGGAGGGGTTACACTGTATAGTTGGGGTGTGTAGTATACTGTAATCAGGAGGGGTTACACTGTATAGTGGGGGGTGTAGTATACTGTAGTCAGGAGGGGTTACACTGTATAGTGGGGGGTGTAGTATACTGTAGTCAGGAGGGGTTACACTCTATAGTGGGGGTGTAGTATACTGTAGTCAGGAGGGGTTATACTGTATAGTGTAGTGTGTAGTATACTGTAGTCAGGAGGGGTTACACTGTATAGGGGTGTAGTATACTGTAGTCAGGAGGGGTTACAATATAGGGGTGTAGAATAATGTAGTCAGGAGGGGTTACACTCTATAGTGGAGGTGTAGTATACTGTAGTCAGGAGGGGTTACACTGTATAGTGTAGTGTGTAGTATAATGTAGTCAGGAGGGGTTATACTGTATAGGGGGGTGTAGTATACTGTAGTCAGGAGGGGTTATACTGTATAGGGGTGTAGTATACTGTAGTCAGGAGGGGTTACACTCTATAGTGGGGGTGTAGTGTACTGTAGTCAGGAGGGGTTATACTGTATAGTGTAGTGTGTAGTATACTGTAGTCAGGAGGGGTTACAATATAGGGGTGTAGAATACTGTAGTCAGGAGAGGTTACACTGTATAGTGGGGGGTGTAGTATACTGTAGTCAGGAGGGGGTTACACTGTATAGTGGGGGTGTAATATACTGTAGTCAGGAGGGGTTACACTGTATAGTTGGGGTGTGTAGTATACTGTAGTCAGGAGGGGTTACACTGTATAGTGGGGGGGTGTAATATACTGTAGTCAGGAGGGGTTACACTGTATAGTTGGGGTGTGTAGTATACTGTAGACAGGAGGGGTTACACTGTATAGTGGGGGTGTAGTATACTGTAGTCAGGAGGGGTTACACTGTATAGTGGGGGTGTAATATACTGTAGTCAGAGGGGGTTACACTGTATAGTTGGGGTGTAGTATACTGTAGGCAGGAGGGGTTACACTGTATAGTAGGGGGTGTAGTATACTGTAGTCAGAGGGGGTTAAACTGTATAGCGGGGGTGTAGTATACTGTAGTCAGAGGGGGTTACACTGTATAGTGGGGGGTGTAGTATACTGTAGTCAGAAGGGGTTATACTATATAGGGGTGTGTAGTATAATGTAGTCAGGAGGAGTTACACTGTATAGTGGGGGGTGTAATATACTGTAGTCAGGAGGGGTTACACTGTATAGTGGGGGGTGTAGTATACTGTAGTCAGGAGGGGTTACACTGTATAGTGGGGGTGTAATATACTGTAGTCAGGAGGGGTTACAATATAGGGGTGTAGTATACTGTAGTCAGGAGGGGTTACACTGTATAGTGGGGGTGTAGTATACTGTAGTCAGGAGGGGTTACACTGTATAGTGGGGGTGTAGTATAATGTAGTCAGGAGGGGTTACACTGTATAGTGGGGGTGTAATATACTGTAGTCAGGAGGGGGTTACACTGTATAGTGGGAGTGTAATATACTGTAGTCAGGAGGGGTTACACTGTATAGTGGGGGTGTAGTATACTGTAGTCAGGAGGGGTTACACTGTATAGTATAGTGTGTAGTATACTGTAGTCAGGAGGGGTTACACTGTATAGTGGGGGTGTAGTATAATGTAGTCAGGAGGGGGTTACACTGTATAGTGGGGGGTGTAGTATACTGTAGTCAGGAGAGGTTACACTGTATAGTGGGGGTGTAATATACTGTAGTCAGGAGGGGTTACACTGTATAGTGGGGGTGTAGTATACTGTAGTCAGGAGGAGTTACACTGTATAGTGGGGGGTGTAATATACTGTAGTCAGGAGGGGTTACACTGTATAGTGGGGGTGTAATATACTGTAGTCAGGAGGGGTTACAATATAGGGGTGTAGTATACTGTAGTCAGGAGGGGTTACACTGTATAGTGGGGGTGTAATATACTGTAGTCAGGAGGGGGTTACACTGTATAGTGGGAGTGTAATATACTGTAGTCAGGAGGGGTTACACTGTATAGTGGGGGTGTAGTATACTGTAGTCAGGAGGGGTTACACTGTATAGTGGGGGTGTAGTATACTGTAGTCAGGAGAGGTTACACTGTATAGTGTAGTGTGTAGTATACTGTAGTCAGGAGGGGTTACACTGTATAGTGGGGGTGTAGTATAATGTAGTCAGGAGGGGGTTACACTGTATAGTGGGTGTGTAGTATAATGTAGTCAGGAGGGGTTACACTGTGTAGTTGGGGTGTGTAGTATACTGTAGTCAAGAGGGGTTACAATATAGGGGTGTAGTATACTGTAGTCAGGAGAGGTTACAATGTATAGTGGGGGGTGTAGCATACTGTAGTCAGAGGGGGTTACACTGTATAGCGGGGGTGTAGTATACTGTAGTCAGGAGGGGTTACACTGTATAGTGGGGGGTGTAGTATAATGTAGTCAGGAGGGGTTACACTCTATAGTGGAGGTGTAGTATACTGTAGTCAGGAGGGGTTACACTGTATAGTGTAGTGTGTAGTATAATGTAGTCAGGAGGGGTTATACTGTATAGGGGGGGTGTAGTATACTGTAGTCAGGAGGGGTTATACTGTATAGGGGTGTAGTATACTGTAGTCAGGAGGGGTTACACTCTATAGTGGGGGTGTAGTATACTGTAGTCAGGAGGGGTTACACTGTATAGTGTAGTGTGTAGTATACTGTAGTCAGGAGGGGTTACACTGTATAGTGTAGTGTGTAGTATACTGTAGTCAGGAGAGGTTACACTGTATAGCGGGGGTGTAGTATACTGTAGTCAGGAGGGGTTACACTCTATAGTGGAGGTGTAGTATACTGTAGTCAGGAGGGGGTTACACTGTATAAGGGGGGGTGTAGTATACTGTAGTCAGGAGGGGTTACACTGTATAGTGGGGGGTGTAATATACTGTAGTAAGGAGGGGTTACACTGTATAAGGGGGGGTGTAGTATACTGTAGTCAGGAGGGGTTACAATATAGGGGTGTAGTATACTGTAGTCAGGAGGGGTTACACTGTATAGTGGGGGGTGTAGTATACTGTAGTCAGAGGGGGTTACACTGTATAGTGTAGTGTGTAGTATAATGTAGTCAGGAGGGGTTATACTGTATAGGGGGGGTGTAGTATACTGTAGTCAGGAGGGGTTATACTGTATAGGGGTGTAGTATACTGTAGTCAGGAGGGGTTACACTGTATAGTGGGGGTGTAGTATACTGTAGGCAGGAGAAGTTACACTGTATAGTTGGGGTGTGTAGTATACTGTAGTCAGGAGGGGTTACAATATAGGGGTGTAGTATACTGTAGTCAGGAGAGGTTACACTGTATAGTGGGGGGTGTAGCATACTGTAGTCAGAGGGGGTTACACTGTATAGTGGGGGTGTAGTATACTGTAGGCAGGAGAAGTTACACTGTATAGTTGGGGTGTGTAGTATACTGTAGTCAGGAGGGGTTACAATATAGGGGTGTAGTATACTGTAGGCAGGAGGGGTTACACTGTATAGTGGGGGTGTGTAGTATAATGTAGTCAGGAGAGGTTACACTCTATAGTGGGGTGTAGTATAATGTAGTCAGAGGGGGTTACACTGTATAGTGGGGGGTGTAGTATACTGTAGTCAGAAGGGGTTATACTGTATAGGGGTGTGTAGTATAATGTAGTCAAGAGGGGTTACAATATAGGGGTGTGTAGTATAATGTAGTCAGGAGGGGGTTACACTGTATAGTGGGGGTGTAGTATACAGTAGTGAGGAGAGGTTACAATGTATAGTGGGGGGTGTAGTATACTGTAGTCAGGAGGGGTTATACTGTATAGGGGTGTGTAGTATACTGTAGTCAGGAGGGGGTTACACTGTATAGTGGGGGTGTAGTATACTGTAGTCAGAAGGGGTTACACTGTATAGTGGGGGTTGTAGTATACTGTAGTCAGGAGAGGTTACACTGTATAGTGGGGGTGTAGTATAATGTAGTCAGGAGGGGTTATACTGTATAGGGGTGTGTAGTATACTGTAGTCAGGAGGGGTTACACTGTATAGTGGGGGGTGTAATATACTGTAGTCAGGAGGGGTTACACTGTATAGTGGGGGTGTAGTATAATGTAGTCAGGAGGGGTTACACTGTATAGTGGGGGGTGTAATATACTGTAGTCAGGAGGGGTTACAATATAGGGGTGTAGTATACTGTAGTCAGGAGAGGTTACACTGTATAGTGGGGGTGTAGTATACTGTAGTCAGGAGGGGTTACACTGTATAGTGGGGGGTGTAGTATACTGTAGTCAGGAGGGGTTACACTGTATAGTTGGGAGTGTAATATACTGTAGTCAGGAGGGGTTACACTGTATAGCGGGGGTGTAGTACACTGTATTCAGGAGGGAGTTACACTGTATAGCGGGGGTGTAGTATACTGTAGTCAGGAGGGGTTACACTGTATAGTGGGGGTTGTAGTATACTGTAGTCAGGAGAGGTTACACTGTATAGTGGGGGTGTAGTATACTGTAGTCAGGAGGGGTTACACTGTATAGTGTAGTGTGTAGTATAATGTAGTCAGGAGGGGTTACACTGTATAGTGGGGGTGTAGTATACTGTAGTCAGGAGGAGTTACACTGTATAGTGGGGGGTGTAATATACTGTAGTCAGGAGGGGTTACACTGTATAGTGGGGGTGTAATATACTGTAGTCAGGAGGGGTTACAATATAGGGGTGTAGTATACTGTAGTCAGGAGGGGTTACACTGTATAGTGGGGGTGTAGTATACTGTAGTCAGGAGGGGTTACACTGTATAGTGGGGGTGTAGTATAATGTAGTCAGGAGGGGTTACACTGTATAGTGGGGGTGTAATATACTGTAGTCAGGAGGGGTTATACTGTATAGAGGGGGGTGTAGTATACTGTAGTCAGGAGAGGTTACACTGTATAGTGGGGGGTGTAGTATACTGTAGTCAGGAGGGGTTACACTGTATAGTGGGGGGTGTAGTATACTGTAGTCAGGAGGGGTTACACTGTATAGTGTAGTGTGTAGTATAATGTAGTCAGGAGGGGTTACACTGTATAGTGGGGGTGTAGTATACTGTAGTCAGGAGGAGTTACACTGTATAGTGGGGGGTGTAATATACTGTAGTCAGGAGGGGTTACACTGTATAGTGGGGGTGTAATATACTGTAGTCAGGAGGGGTTACAATATAGGGGTGTAGTATACTGTAGTCAGGAGGGGTTACACTGTATAGTGGGGGTGTAGTATACTGTAGTCAGGAGGGGTTACACTGTATAGTGGGGGTGTAGTATAATGTAGTCAGGAGGGGTTACACTGTATAGTGGGGGTGTAATATACTGTAGTCAGGAGGGGTTATACTGTATAGAGGGGGGTGTAGTATACTGTAGTCAGGAGAGGTTACACTGTATAGTGGGGGGTGTAGTATACTGTAGTCAGGAGGGGTTACACTGTATAGTGGGGGGTGTAGTATACTGTAGTCAGGAGGGGTTACACTGTATAGTGGGGGGTGTAATATACTGTAGTCAGGAGGGGGTTACACTGTATAGTGGGAGTGTAATATACTGTAGTCAGGAAAGGGTTACACTGTATAGTGGGGGTGTAGTATACTGTAGTCAGGAGGGGGTTACACTGTATAGTGGGTGTGTAGTATAATGTAGTCAGGAGGGGTTACACTGTGTAGTTGGGGTGTGTAGTATACTGTAGTCAAGAGGGGTTACAATATAGGGGTGTAGTATACTGTAGTCAGGAGAGGTTACAATGTATAGTGGGGGGTGTAGCATACTGTAGTCAGAGGGGGTTACACTGTATAGCGGGGGTGTAGTATACTGTAGGCAGGAGGGGTTACACTGTATAGCGGGGGTGTAGTATACTGTAGTCAGGAGGGGTTATACTGTATAGGGGTGTGTAGTATACTGTAGTCAGGAGGGGTTACACTGTATAGCGGGGGTGTAGTATACTGTAGTCAGGAGGGGTTACACTGTATAGTGGGGGGTGTAGTATAATGTAGTCAGGAGGGGTTACACTCTATAGTGGAGGTGTAGTATACTGTAGTCAGGAGGGGTTACACTGTATAGTGTAGTGTGTAGTATAATGTAGTCAGAAGGGGTTATACTGTATAGGGGGGGGTGTAGTATACTGTAGTCAGGAGGGGTTATACTGTATAGTGGGGGTGTAGTATACTGTAGTCAGGAGAGGTTACACTGTATAGTGGGGGTGTAGTATACTGTAGTCAGGAGGGGTTACACTCTATAGTGGGGGGTGTAGTATACTGTAGTCAGGAGGGGTTATACTGTATAGGGGTGTAGTATACTGTAGTCAGGAGGGGTTACACTGTATAGTGTAGTGTGTAGTATACTGTAGTCAGGAGGGGTTACACTGTATAGTGTAGTGTGTAGTATACTGTAGTCAGGAGAGGTTACACTGTATAGCGGGGGTGTAGTATACTGTAGTCAGGAGGGGTTACACTCTATAGTGGAGGTGTAGTATACTGTAGTCAGGAGAGGTTACACTGTATAGTGGGGGGTGTAGTATACTGTAGTCAGAGGGGGTTACACTGTATAGTGTAGTGTGTAGTATAATGTAGTCAGGAGGGGTTATACTGTATAGGGGGGGTGTAGTATACTGTAGTCAGGAGGGGTTATACTGTATAGGGGTGTAGTATACTGTAGTCAGGAGGGGTTACACTGTATAGTGGGGGTGTAGTATACTGTAGGCAGGAGGGGTTACACTGTATAGTTGGGGTGTGTAGTATACTGTAGTCAGGAGGGGTTACACTATAGGGGTGTAGTATACTGTAGTCAGGAGGGGTTACACTGTATAGTGGGGGTGTAGTATACTGTAGGCAGGAGGGGTTACACTGTATAGTTGGGGTGTGTAGTATACTGTAGTCAGGAGGGGTTACAATATAGGGGTGTAGTCAGGGGCTGGCTGGCAAATTTTAGCCCGGGGGGCAAGTACACAGCACTGGCCCATGAGTAGCAGGCTGGCAGCCCATCCTTAAAGGACCACTCTGGCCTCTTACCTATAACATCTTCGGTCCTTCCAGTCATTTGTGACCAAATATCCTACTGTGCCCTGTGAAAGGGTCAGAACTCACTTTCCTGTATAAGTCTATGGGGCGGCTCAGTGATGACACAGAACGGTCCCATAGACAGATGCTAGGAAAGCTGGGTGACCTATCATACTGAGTACAAGATGCTGTGAAAGCTGGGTGACCTCCATTATACTGAGTATAGGATGGTGGGAAAGCTGGGTGACCTCCATTATACTGAGTATAGGATGGTGGGAAAGCTGGGTGACCTCTATCATACTGAGTATAAGATGCTGGAAAGCTGGGTGACCTCCATGATACTAAGTATAAGATGCTGTGAAAGCTGGGTGACCTCCATTATACTGAATATAGGATGGTGGGAAAGCTGGGTAACCTCCATCATACTGACTACAAGATACTGGGAAAGCTGTGTGACCTCCATCATATTTAGTATAAGATGCTGGGAAAGCTGGGTGACCCCCATAAAACTGTGTACAAGATGCTGGAAGGCTGGGTGACCTCCATCATACTAAGTATAAGATGGTGGAAAAGCTGGGTGACCCCCATAAAACTGTGTACAAGATGCTGGAAGGCTGGGTGACCTCCATCATACTGAGTATAAGATGGTGGGAAAGCTGGTGACCTCCATCATACTGAGTATAAGATGGTGGGAAAGCTGGGTGACCTCCATCATACTGAGTATAAGATGGTGGGAAAGCTGGGTGACCTCCATTATACTGACTACAAATACAAGATGCTGGGAAAGCTGCCTGACCCTCATTATACTGACTACTACGCAAGATGCTGGGAAAGCTGGGGTTACTGTATTTTTACAATAGTTTATATCACTCGATGTACTTCTGTATATATGTCTCCTCTATGTACTCCTGTGTAGGTCTCCTCTTGTATATATGTATCATCTATATACTTCTGTATATACGTCTCCTCTATGTACTGCTGTATATATGCCTCCTCTATGTTCTCCTGTATATATGCCTCCTCTATGTACTCCTGTATATATATGTATACTCTATGTACTCTTGTATATATATGTATCCTCTATGTACTACTGTATATATGCCTCCCCCTGTATATATGTATCCTCTATGTACTGCTGTATATATGCCTCCCCCTGTATATATGTATCCACTATGTACTGCTGTATACATGTATCCTCTATTTACTGCTGTATATATGTATCCACTATGTACTCCTGTATATATGTATCCTCTATGCCCTCCTGTATATATGTATCCTCTATGTAGCAGGGACACATGCAGGCAGGGGCATTTCCGGGATAAGCGAGGGGGGGGGGGTAGCGGGACACATGGTGCCTCCATCTAGGTAGAGTGTAGTAGTGGAGGTATAGTGGATAATGGGTGTAGTAGTACAGGTAAAGATGAGGGGTGAGGTAGTACAGGTATAGATATGGGGGGTATTAGTAATACTGATGAGGGGGATTAGTAGTACAGGTATAGATGTGGGCTGTAGTAGTACAGGTAAAGATGAGGGGTGTAGTAGTACAGGTAAAGATGAGGGGTGTAGTAGGAATAAAGGTATAGATGAGAGGTGACAGGGGCATACTGGGGGAAACTGGGGCAGCTGGGGATGACTGGGAGAGCTGGGGGTGTACGGGGCAAACTGGGGGGTGAGTGGGGCAGCTGGGGGTGACTGAGGGGGACTGGGGCAAACTGGGGTTGACTTAAGCGGGACTGGGGCAGTTGGAGTTGACTGAATGAGGACTAGGGCAGACTGGGGGTGACTGAAGGGGGACTGGGGCAGACTTGGGCGACTGAGGGGGGACTGGGCAGACTGTGGATGACTGAGAGGGACTGGGGCAGACTGGGGTGACTGAGGGGGACTGGGCAGACTGTGGATGACTGAGGGGGACTGGGGGTGACTCTAGGGGGACTGGGGCAGCTGGGGGTGACAGAGGGGGACTGAGGCAGACTGGGGGTGACTCTAGAGGGATTGGGCAGCTGGGGGTGATTGGGGCAGGAGTGCACATATCCCTCCTCCTCTCACCCCGGCACACAGGTTCCCCTCCCGGCCACACGTGCAGGTCCCCGGTCTCTGAAGCAGGCCACAGGGACTGTAGAGGTGATAGCGTCACTGCCATTACTGGAGCTGTACAGCGGGATCGGGGGATGCAGATCCCGCTGTTCAGCTCCAGGACCCGAAGCAACGTTATCACCACTACAGTCCCTGCAGCCTCCTCCAGAGACCGGGGACCTGCACGTGTGGCCGGGAGGGGAGCAGGACATGATATGTATAGCTGGGGTAGGTCAGTCGCGGCTCTGTTAGGCGGACTGCCGACCGCCCTGCACCTCACCTCCGGCCCGACACTCCACGCACCGCCGCCCGCCATCCACCTCACCTCCGCGCCGCCTGCTTGACCTGCACCTCTTGCCCGGCCGCCAACCCGTCACTCTACGCTGCTCCACCTGCAATGATTTTTTGTGAAAATTTAATTTACGGTTTTAATCGAAATTAATTCTAACCTTCTGGGCAAATTAATTTGATTAATCGCCCAGCCCTAACTCCTCTGTATGTATGTATCCTCTATGCACCCCTGTATATATGTCTCCTCCTGTATATATGTATCCTCTGTATGTCTCCTCCTGTATATATGTCTCCTCCTGTATATATGTCTCCTCCTGTATATATGTATCCTCTATGTACCCCTCTGTATGTCTCCTCCTGTATATATGTATCCTCTATGTACCCCTCTGTATGTCTCCTCCTGTATATACATATCCTATATGTACCCCTGTATATATGTATCCTCTGTATGTCTCCTCCTGTATATATGTCTCCTCCTGTATATATGTATCCTCTATGTACCCCTGGTAAAGTCCAAGGTTGGAACAGCGGAACCTCCCAGGGATGCACAGTCTCCGTCAGGTGGGCCCACACCTGATACTCAATAGCGAAAAAGAAATGGTGTGGAGACAGCATCCATCCAGTGAAAAAATATTTTTACTTTATTTTAAGCCATTGCATATAAAAAGATTACCGACGTTTCGGCTCTAACACTCCTGAGCCTTTCTCTAATAATCTTTTTATATGCAATGGCTTAAAATAAAGTAAAAATATTTTTTCACTGGATGGATGCTGTCTCCACACCATTTCTTTTTCTCTATGTACCCCTGTATATGTCTCCTCCTGTATATATGTATCCTATATGTACCCCTGTATAGATGTATCCTCCTGTATATATGTATCCTCTATGTACCCCTGTATATATGTCTCCTCCTGTATATATGTATCCTCTATGTACCCCTCTGTATGTCTCCTCCTGTATATATGTATCCTCTATGTACCCCTGTATATATGTCTCCTCCTGTATATATGTATCCTCTATGTACCCCTCTGTATGTCTCCTCCTGTATATATGTATCCTATATGTACCCATGTATAGATGTATCCTCCTGTATATATGTATCCTCTATGTACCCCTGTATATATGTCTCTTCCTGTATATATGTATCCTCTATGTACCCCTCTGTATGTCTCCTCCTGTATATATGTATCCTCTATATACTCCTCAGTATGTCTCCTCTTGTATATATGTATCCTCTATGTACCCCTGTATATATGCCTCCTCCTGTATATATGTATCCTCTATGTACCCCTGTATATATGCTTCCTCCTGTATATATGTATGCTCTATATACTCCTCTGTATGTCTCCTCCTGTATATATGTATCCTCCTGTGTAGGTCTCCTGTATATATGTATCCTCCTGTGTAGGTCTCCTGTATATATGTATCCTCTATGTCAGGGAGGGGGAACCTTGACTCTTCAGCTGTTGCAAAACTACAACTCCCATCATCCATGGACAGCCTATCGCTCTCCAGCTATGATGGGAGTAGTAGTTTTGCAGCAGCTGGAGGGCCTTGGTTCCCTCCCCCTGCCTTATGTCCTGCTGTGTAGATCTCCTCCTGTGTAGGTACCTTGCTTGCTGCAGACACCATCTTCTCTGTCTTCAGGCTCTTCTAGCCCAGTTGCAGAAGAACCAGCTGGGAGGAGAGAGCGGCCTCTGGTGGCCGGAGGAAGATACTGCGTACAGCAGTTTGCTTTTTACCATAAGCCTCATAGGCTTATAGAAAGCATAGTGGCCATACAGGGGGCGGGGCTTACCGGTATGGGGGCGGGGCTTCGGCGGCCGCTTCCATCACAGTCCGGATCCACCACAGCCACAGGTAAATATGACTGAAGAGGGGCGGGGCTGTAAGCAGGGGAGGCACTGAGGACTCCAGCCAGCTGGCAGCAGCCATGCGGCCCTGACAACTGGGGAAAGACCGGCCCGGGGGGCATATGCCCCCCTGCCCCCCGGCCCAGCCCGCCCCTGAGTGGGGGTGTAGTATTCTGTAGTCAGGAGAGGTTACCCTGTATAGTGGGGGGTGTAGTATACTGTAGTCAGGAGGGGGTTACCCTGTATAGTGGGGGGTGTAGTATACTGTAGTCAGGAGGGGGTTACACTGTATAGTGGGGGGTGTAATATACTGTAGTCAGGAGGGGTTACACAGTATAGTGGTGTGTGTAGTATACTGTAGTCAGGAGGGGTTACACTGTATAGTGGGGGTGTAGTATACTGTAGTCAGGAGGGGTTACACTGTATAGTGGGGGGTGTAGTATACTGTAGTCAGGAGGAGTTACACTGTATAGTGGGGGTGTAGTATTCTGTAGTCAGGAGGGGTTACACTGTATAGTGGGGGGTGTAGTATACTGTAGTCAGGAGAGGTTACACTGTATAGTGGGGGTGTAGTATTCTGTAGTCAGGAGAGGTTACACTCTATAGTGGGGTGTAGTATAATGTAGTCAGAGGGGGTTACACTGTATAGTGGGGGGTGTAGTATACTGTAGTCAGGAGGGGTTACACTGTATAGGGGTGTAGTATACTGTAGTCAGGAGGGGTTACACTGTATAGGGGTGTAGTATACTGTAGTCAGGAGGGGTTACACTGTATAGGGGTGTAGTATACTGTAGTCAGGAGGGGTTACACTGTATAGTGGGGGGTGTAGTATACTGTAGTCAGAAGGGGTTATACTGTATAGTGGGGGTGTAGTATACTGTAGTCAGGAGGGGTTACACTGTATAGTGGGGGTGTAATATACTGTAGTCAGGAGGGGGTTACACTATATAGTGGGGTGTGTAGTATAATGTAGTCAGGAGGGGTTACACTGTATAGTGGGGGTGTAATATACTGTAGTCAGGAGGGGGTTACACTATATAGTGGGGTGTGTAGTATAATGTAGTCAGGAGAGGTTACACTCTATAGTGGGGTGTAGTATAATGTAGTCAGAGGGGGTTACACTGTATAGTGGGGGGTGTAGTATACTGTAGTCAGAAGGGGTTATACTGTATAGGGGTGTGTAGTATAATGTAGTCAAGAGGGGTTACAATATAGGGGTGTGTAGTATAATGTAGTCAGGAGGAGTTACACTGTATAGTGGGGGGGTGTAATATACTGTAGTCAGGAGGGGTTACACTGTATAGTGGGGGTGTAATATAATGTAGTCAGGAGGGGGTTACACTGTATAGTGGGGGTGTAGTATACAGTAGTGAGGAGAGGTTACACTGTATAGTGGGGGGTGTAGTATACTGTAGTCAGGAGGGGTTACACTGTATAGTGGGGGTGTAGTATACTGTAGTCAGAAGGGGTTACACTGTATAGTGGGGGGTGTAGTATACTGTAGTCAGGAGGGGTTACACTGTATAGTGGGGGTGTAGTATAATGTAGTCAGGAGGGGTTATACTGTATAGTGGGGGTGTAGTATACTGTAGTCAGGAGGGGTTACACTGTATAGTGGGGGGTGTAATATACTGTAGTCAGGAGGGGTTACACTGTATAGTGGGGGTGTAGTATAATGTAGTCAGGAGGGGTTACACTGTATAGTGGGGGTCTAGTATACTCTAGTCAGGAGGGGTTACACTGTATAGTGGGGGTGTAGTATAATGTAGTCAGGAGGGGTTACACTGTATAGTGGGGTGTGTAGTATAATGTAGTCAGGAGGGGTTACACTGTATAGTGGGGGGTGTAATATACTGTAGTCAGGAGGGGTTACAATATAGGGGTGTAGTATACTGTAGTCAGGAGAGGTTACACTGTATAGTGGGGGGTGTAGTATACTGTAGTCAGGAGGGGTTACACTGTATAGTGGGGGGTGTAGTATACTGTAGTCAGGAGGGGTTACACTGTATAGTGGGGGGGGGGTGTAGTATACAGTAGTGAGGAGGGGTTACACTGTATAGTTGGGAGTGTAATATACTGTAGTCAGGAGGGGTTACACTGTATAGCGGGGGTGTAGTACACTGTATTCAGGAGGGAGTTACACTGTATAGCGGGGGTGTAGTATACTGTAGTCAGGAGGGGTTACACTGTATAGTGGGGGTTGTAGTATACTGTAGTCAGGAGGGGTTACACTGTATAGTGGGGGTGTAGTATAATGTAGTCAGGAGGGGTTACACTCTATAGTGGAGGTGTAGTATACTGTAGTCAGGAGGGGTTACACTGTATAGTGTAGTGTGTAGTATACTGTAGTCAGGAGGGGTTACACTGTATAGTGTAGTGTGTAGTATAATGTAGTCAGGAGGGGTTATACTGTATAGGGGGCGTGTAGTATACTGTAGTCAGGAGGGGTTATACTGTATAGGGGTGTAGTATACTGTAGTCAGGAGGGGTTACACTCTATAGTGGGGGTGTAGTATACTGTAGTCAGGAGGGGTTACACTGTATAGTGTAGTGTGTAGTATACTGTAGTCAGGAGGGGTTACACTGTATAGTGTAGTGTGTAGTATACTGTAGTCAGGAGGGGTTACACTCTATAGTGGAGGTGTAGTATACTGTAGTCAGGAGGGGTTACACTGTATAGTGTAGTGTGTAGTATACTGTAGTCAGGAGGGGTTACACTCTATAGTGGAGGTGTAGTATACTGTAGTCAGGAGGGGTTATACTGTATAGTGTAGTGTGTAGTATACTGTAGTCAGGAGGGGTTACACTGTATAGTGGGGGGTGTAGTATACTGTAGTCAGGAGGGGTTACACTCTATAGTGGAGGTGTAGTATACTGTAGTCAGGAGGGGTTACACTGTATAGTGTAGTGTGTAGTATAATGTACTCAGGAGGGGTTATACTGTATAGGGGGGTGTAGTATACTGTAGTCAGGAGGGGTTATACTGTATAGGGGTGTAGTATACTGTAGTCAGGAGGGGTTACACTGTATAGTGTAGTGTGTAGTATACTGTAGTCAGGAGGGGTTACAATATAGGGGTGTGTAGTATACTGTAGTCAGGAGGGGGTTACACTGTATAGTGGGGGTGTAATATACTGTAGTCAGGAGGGGTTACACTGTATAGTTGGGGTGTGTAGTATACTGTAGTCAGGAGGGGTTACAATATAGGGGTGTAGTATACTGTAGTCAGGAGAGGTTACACTGTATAGTGGGGGGTGTAGTATACTGTAGTCAGGAGAGGTTACACTGTATAGTTGGGGTGTGTAGTATACTGTAGTCAGGAGGGGGTTACACTGTATAGGGGGGTGTAATATACTGTAGTCAGGAGGGGTTACACTGTGTAGTTGGGGTGTGTAGTATACTGTAGTCAGGAGAGGTTACACTGTATAGTGGGGGTGTAGCATACTGTAGTCAGAGGGGGTTACACTGTATAGGGGGGTGTAATATACTGTAGTCAGAGGGGGTTACACTGTATAGTGGGGGGTGTAATATACTGTAGTCAGGAGAGGTTACAATGTATAGTGGGGGGTGTAATATACTGTAGTCAGAGGGGGTTACACTGTATAGTGGGGGTGTATTATACTGTAGTCAGGAGGGGTTACACTGTATAGTGGGGGTGTGTAGTATAATGTAGTCAGGAGAGGTTACACTATAGTGGGGTGTAGTATAATGTAGTCAGAGGGGTTACACTGTATAGCGGGGGTGTAGTATACTCTAGTCAGAGGGGGTTACACTGTATAGTGGGGGGTGTAGTATACTGTAGTCAGAAGGGGTTATACTGTATAGGGGTGTGTAGTATAATGTAGTCAGGAGGGGTTACAATATAGGGGTGTGTAGTATAATGTAGTCAGGAGGGGTTACAATATAGGGGTGTGTAGTATAATGTAGTCAGGAGGGGTTACACTGTATAGTGGGGGTGTAGTATAATGTAGTCAGGAGGGGTTACAATATAGGGGTGTGTAGTATAATGTAGTCAGGAGGGGTTACAATATAGGGGTGTGTAGTATAATGTAGTCAGGAAGGGTTACACTGTATAGTGGGGGTGTAGTATACTGTAGTCAGGAGGGGTTACCCTGTATAGCGGGGGCGTAGTATACTGTAGTCAGGAGGGGTTACACTGTATAGTGGGGGTGTAGTATACTGTAGTCAGGAGGGGTTACCCTGTATAGCGGGGGTGTAGTATACTGTAGTCAGGAGGAGTTACACTGTATAGTGGGGGTGTAGTATACTGTAGTCAGGAGGGGTTACCCTGTATAGCGGGGGCGTAGTATACTGTAGTCAGGAGGGGTTACACTGTATAGTGGGGGGTGTAATATACTGTAGTAAGGAGGGGTTACACTGTATAAGGGGGGGTGTAGTATACTGTAGTCAGGAGGGGTTACAATATAGGGGTGTAGTATACTGTAGTCAGGAGAGGTTACACTGTATAGTGGGGGGTGTAGTATACTGTAGTCAGGAGGGGTTACACTGTATAGTGGGGGGTGTAATATACTGTAGTCAGGAGGGGTTACACTGTATAGTGTAGTGTGTAGTATACTGTAGTCAGGAGGGGTTACACTATAGGGGTGTAGTATACTGTAGTCAGGAGAGGTTACACTGTATAGTGGGGGTGTAGTATACTGTAGTCAGGAGAGGTTACACTGTATATTGGGGGGTGTAATATACTGTAGTCAGGAGGGGTTACCCTGTATAGTGGGGGGTGTAGCATACTGTAGTCAGAGGGGGTTACACTGTATAGTGGGGGGTGTAGTATACTGTAGTCAGGAGGGGTTACACTGTATAGTGGGGGTGTAGTATACTGTAGTCAGGAGGGGTTACAATATAGGGGTGTAGTATACTGTAGTCAGGAGAGGTTACACTGTATATTGGGGGGTGTAGTATACTGTAGTCAGGAGGGGTTACACTGTATAGCGGGGGTGTAGTACACTGTAGTCAGGAGAGGTTACACTGTATAGCGGGGGTGTAGTATAATGTAGTCAGGAGGGGTTACACTGTATAGTGGGGGGTGTAGTATAATGTAGTCAGGAGGGGTTACACTCTATATTGGGGTGTAGTATACTGTAGTCAGAGGGGGTTACACAGTATAGTGGTGTGTGTAGTATACTGTAGTCAGGAGGGGTTACACTGTATAGTGGGGGTGTAATATACTGTAGTCAGGAGGGGTTACACTGTATAGTTGGGGTGTGTAGTATACTGTAGTCAGGAGGGGTTACAATATAGGGGTGTAGTATACTGTAGTCAGGAGAGGTTACACTTTATAGTGGGGGGTGTAGTATACTGTAGTCAGAGGGGGTTACACTGTATAGTGGGGGGTGTAGTATACTGTAGTCAGGAGGGGTTACACTGTATAGTTGGGGGTGTAATATACTGTAGTCAGGAGGGGTTACACTGTATAGTTGGGGTGTGTAGTATACTGTAGTCAGGAGGGGTTACAATATAGGGGTGTAGTATACTGTAGTCAGGAGAGGTTACACTGTATAGTGGGGGTGTAGTATACTGTAGTCAGGAGGGTTTACACTGTATAGTGGGGTGTGTAGTATACTGTAGTCAGGAGGAGTTACACTGTATAGTGGGGGGTGTAGTATACTGTAGTCAGGAGGGGTTACACTGTATAGTGGGGGTGTAGTATACTGTAGGCAGGAGGGGTTACACTGTATAGTTGGGGTGTGTAGTATACTGTAGACAGGAGGGGTTACACTATAGGGGTGTAGTTTACAGTAGTCAGGAGGGGTTACCCTGCATAGCGGGGGTGTACTATACTGTAGTCAGGAGAGGTTACACTGTATAGTGTAGTGTGTAGTATACTGTAGTCAGAGGGGGTTACACTGTGTAGTGGGGGTGTAGTATAATGTAGTCAGGAGGGGTTACAATATAGGGGTGTAGTATACTGTAGTCAGGAGGGGTTACACTGTATAGTAGGGGGTGTAGTATACTGTAGTCAGGAGGGGTTACACTGTATAGTTGGGGTGTAGTATACTGTAGTCAGTAGGGGTTACACTATATAGTGGGGGGTGTAGTATAATGTAGTCAGGAGAGGTTACACTGTATAGTGGGGGGTGTAGTATACTGTAGTCAGGAGAGGTTACCCTGTATAGTGGGGGTGTAGTATACTGTAGTCAGGAGGGGTTACCCTGTATAGCGGGGGTGCATTATACTGTAGTCAGAAGGGGTTACACTGTATAGTGGGGGTGTAGTATACTGTAGTCAGGAGGGGTTACACTGTATAGTGGGGGGGGGGTGTAGTATACTGTAGTCAGGAGGGGTTATACTGTATAGTGGGGGGGTGTAGTATACAGTAGTGAGGAGGGGTTACACTGTATAGTGGGGGGGGTGTAGTATACTGTAGTCAGGAGGGGTTACACTGTATAGTGGGGGGTGTAGTATACTGTAGTCAGGAGGGGTTACACTGTATAGTGGGGGGGTGTAGTATACTGTAGTCAGGAGGGGTTACACTGTATAGTGGGGGTGTAGTATACTGTAGTCAGGAGGGGTTACCCTGTATAGCGGGGGCGTAGTATACTGTAGTCAGGAGGGGTTACACTGTATAGCGGGGGTGTAGTATACTGTAGTCAGGAGGGGTTACACTGTATAGCGGGGGTGTAGTATACTGTAGTCAGGAGGGGTTATACTGTATAGAGGGGGGTGTAGTATACTGTAGTCAGGAGGGGTTACCCTGTATAGCGGGGGCGTAGTATACTGTAGTCAGGAGGGGGTTACACTGTATAGTGGGGGGTGTAGTATACTGTAGTCAGGAGGGGGTTACACTGTATAGTGGGGGGTGTAGTATACTGTAGTCAGGAGGGGGTTACACTGTATAGTGGGGGTGTAGTATAATGTAGTCAGGAGGGGTTACACTGTATAGTGGGGGGCGTAGTATACTGTAGTCAGGAGGGGGTTACACTGTATAGTGGGGGTGTAGTATAATGTAGTCAGGAGGGGTTACACTGTATAGTGTGGGGTGTAGTATACTGTAGTCAGGAGGGGTTACACTGTATAGTGGGGGGTGTAGTATACTGTAGTCAGGAGGGGTTACACTGTATAGCGGGGGCGTAGTATACTGTAGTCAGGAGGGGTTACACTGTATAGCGGGGGTGTAGTATACTGTAGTCAGGAGGGGTTACACTGTAAAGTGGGGAGGGTGTAGTATACTGTAGTCAGAGGGGGTTACACTGTATAGTGGGGGTGTAGTATACTGTAGTCAGGAGGGGTTACACTGTATAGCGGGGGTGTAGTATACTGTAGTCAGGAGGGGTTACACTGTATAGTGGGGGTGTAGTATACTGTAGTCAGGAGGGGTTACACTGTATAGTGGGGGGTGTAGTATACTGTAGTCAGGAGGGGTTACACTGTATAGCGGGGGTGTAGTATACTGTAGTCAGGAGGGGTTACACTGTATAGTGTGGGGTGTAGTATACTGTAGTCAGGAGGGGTTACACTGTATAGTGGGGGGTGTAATATACTGTAGTCAGGAGGGGTTACACTGTATAGTGTAGTGTGTAGTATACTGTAGTCAGAAGGGGTTACACTATAGGGGGTGTAGTATACTGTAGTCAGGAGGGGTTACACTGTATAGTGGGGGTGTAATATACTGTAGTCAGGAAAGGGTTACACTGTATAGTGGGGGTCTACTATACTCTAGTCAGGAGGGGTTACCCTGTATAGCGGGGGTGTAGTATACTGTAGTCAGAGGGGGTTACACTGTATAGCGGGGGTGTAGTATACTGTAGTCGGAGGGGGTTACACTGTATAGCGGGGGTGTAGTATACTGTAGTCGGAGGGGTTACACTGTAAAGTGGGGAGGGTGTAGTATACTGTAGTCAGAGGGGGTTACACTGTATAGTGTGGGGTGTAGTATACTGTAGTCGGAGGGGGTTACACTGTATAGCGGGGGTGTAGTATACTGTAGTCGGAGGGGTTACACTGTAAAGTGGGGAGGGTGTAGTATACTGTAGTCGGAGGGGTTACACTGTAAAGTGGGGAGGGTGTAGTATACTGTAGTCGGAGGGGTTCCACTGTAAAGTGGGGAGGGTGTAGTATACTGTAGTCAGGAGGGGTTACACTGTATAGTGTGGGGTGTAGTATACTGTAGTCAGGAGGGGTTACCCTGTATAGCGGGGGGTGTAGTATAATGTAGTCAGGAGGGGTTACACTGTATAGTGTGGGGTGTAGTATACTGTAGTCAGGAGGGGTTACACTGTATAGTGTGGGGTGTAGTATACTGTAGTCAGGAGGGGTTACACTGTATAAGGGGGGGTGTAGTATACTGTAGTCGGAGGGGGTTACACTGTATAGCGGGGGTGTAGTATACTGTAGTCGGAGGGGGTTACACTGTATAGTGGGGAGGGTGTAGTATACTGTAGTCAGGAAAGGGTTACACTGTATAGTGGGGGTCTAGTATACTCTAGTCAGGAGGGGTTACCCTGTATAGCGGGGGTGTAGTATACTGTAGTCAGAGGGGGTTACACTGTATAGCGGGGGTGTAGTATACTGTAGTCGGAGGGGGTTACACTGTATAGCGGGGGTGTAGTATACTGTAGTCGGAGGGGGTTACACTGTATAGCGGGGGTGTAGTATACTGTAGTCGGAGGGGGTTACACTGTATAGTGGGGAGGGTGTAGTATACTGTAGTCGGAGGGGGTTACACTGTAAAGTGGAGAGGGTGTAGTATACAGTAGTCAGGAGGGGTTACTCTGTATAGTATGGAGGGTGTAGTATACAGTAGTCAGGAGGGGTTACTCTGTATAGTAGGGAGGGTGTAGTATACAGTAGTCAGGAGGGGTTACACTGTGTGGGTTATGTACTATGCATGGGTGTGTTATTTTACACTATTTTACTTAGGGTGTCAGGGCCCTATTACTATTTAAGCCAACGCCAGTAATGATGTGATTAGAGGAGAAATCTCAGTCTTTCCTTTATAACCTGTTCTCTGTGTATAATCCATTCCTGGCTTTGGCTCAAAAAAATCTGTCAGATAATCTGTTGGTGCAATAGGGCCCTTATACTGTATGGGGTATGTTGGGGGGGGAGGGATATTACACTGTATGGGGTATGTTGGGGAGGATGTTACACTGTATGGGGTATGTTGGGGAGGGTGTTACACTGTATGGGGTATGTTGGGGAGGGTGTTACACTGTATGGGGTATGTTGGGGAGGATGTTACACTGTATGGGGTATGTTGGGGAGGGGGTGTGGTGTTACACTGTATGGGGTATGTTGGGAAGGGGGGGTGCTGTTACACTGTATGGGGTATGTTGGGGAGGGGGTGTGGTGTTACACTGTATGGGGTATGTTGGGGAGGGGGTGTGCTGTTACACTGTATGGGGTATGTTGGGGAGGGATATTACACTGTATGGGGTATGTTGGGGAGGATGTTACACTGTATGGGGTATGTTGGGGAGGGATATTACACTGTATGGGGTATGTTGGGGAGGATGTTACACTGTATGGGGTATGTTGGGGAGGATGTTACACTGTATGGGGTATGTTGGGGAGGATGTTACACTGTATGGGGTATGTTGGGGAGGGATATTACACTGTATGGGGTATGTTGGGGAGGATGTTACACTGTATGGGGTATGTTGGGGAGGATGTTACACTGTATGGGGTATGTTGGGGAGGATGTTACACTGTATGGGGTATGTTGGGGAGGATGTTACACTGTATGGGGTATGTTGGGGAGGATGTTACACTGTATGGGGTATGTTGGGGGAGGTTACACTGTATGGGGTATGTTGGGGAGGGATATTACACTGTATGGGGTATGTTGGGGAGGATGTTACACTGTATGGGGTATGTTGGGGAGGATGTTACACTGTATGGGGTATGTTGGGGAGGATGTTACACTGTATGGGGTATGTTGGGGAGGATGTTACACTGTATGGGGTATGTTGGGGGAGGTTACACTGTATGGGGTATGTTGGGGAGGGATATTACACTGTATGGGGTATATTGTGGAGGGTGTTACACTGTATGGGGTATGTTGGGGAGGGATATTACACTGTATGGGGTATATTGTGGAGGGTGTTACACTGTATGGGGTATGTTGGGGAGGGGGTGTGGTGTTGCACTGTATAGGGTATGTTGGTGGGGTGTTACACTGTATGCGGTATGTTGGGGTAGGGGTGGGGTGTTACACTGTATGGGGTATGTTGGGGAGGGTGTTACACTGTATGGGGTATGTTGGGGAGGGGGTGTGGTGTTGCACTGTATGAGGTATGTTGGGGGAGGGGGTGTGGTGTTGCACTGTATGAGGTATGTTGGGGGAGGGGGTGTGGTGTTGCACTGTATGAGGTATGTTGGGGAGGGGGTGTGGTGTTGCACTGTATGAGGTATGTTGGGGGAGGGGGTGTGGTGTTGCACTGTATGAGGTATGTTGGGGAGGGGGTGTGGTGTTACACTGGGATATGTTGGGGAGGGGGTGTGGTGTTGCACTGTATGGGGTATGTTGGGGGAGGTTACACTGTATGGGGTATGTTGGGGGAGGTTACACTGTATGGGGTATGTTGGGGAGGGGGTGTGGTGTTACACTGTATGGGGTATGTTGGGGGAGGGGGTGTGGTGTTGCACTGTATGGGGTATGTTGGAGGGGGGATGGTGTCAGGCACCGCACATGTGTCGGTCACTGACCGGTCTTGTTCTTTGCGCCTAGGTAATCTCTAAGGGGAAAATTGTAAAGTTTGATACAGTAAAGAGGTTCCACGAGTCCATATCCCAGAACCTGAACATCCAGGTTACAGCCGACATGGTGCCTTCTATCCGCCTCCTCGCCTATTTCATCATCACCGGAGACACCACCGCCGAGATCGTGGCCGATTCCATCTGGGTGGATGTCAAGGAGAAGTGTGTTAATAACCAGAAGGTGAAAGGAGGTGCTGTGCAGTGGGGGGGGGGAGGCCATGTAGTGGGCGGGGCCTGGGGGGTTCTGCGCAGTTGAGGGTGTTCTGTGCAGTGGGCAGGGAGGGGCCTGGGGGGGTTCTGTGCAGTGGGCGGGGAGGGACCTGGGGGGGTTCTGTGCAGTGGGGGGGGGGGGAGGCCATGTAGTGGGCGGGGCCTGGGGGGTTCTGCGCAGTTGGGGGTGTTCTGTGCAGTGGGCAGGGAGGGGCCTGGGGAGGTTCTGTGCAGTGGGTGGGGAGGGGCCCCGGGGGGCTCTGTGCAGTGGGCGGGGAGGGATCTGGGGGGGTTCTGTGCAGTGGGCGGGGAGGGGCCCGGGGGGGTGGTTTTGTGCAGTGGGCGAGGAGGGGTCGGGGGGCTCTGTGCAGTGGGCGGGTGGGGAAGGGCCCAGGGTGGGGGGGGGGGGGGTCTGTGCAGTGGGTGGGGAGTGGTCCGGAGGCTTTGTGCAGAGGGTGGGGAGGGGCCCCGGGGGGTTCCGTGCAGTGGGCAGGTGGGGAAGGGCCCGGGGGTGGGGGGGCTCTGTGCAGTGGGTGGGGAGGGGCCCCGCGGGGTTCCGTGCAGTGGGTGGGGAAGGGCCAGGGCGTGGGGGGGGGGCTCTGTGGGTGGGGAGGGGCCCCGGGGGGCTTTGTGCAGTGGGTGGGGAGGGGCCCCGGGGGGCTCTGTGCAGTGGGTGGGGAGGGGCCCGGGGGGGCTCTGTGCAGTGGGTGGGGAGGGGCCCGGGGGGGGCTCTGTGCAGTGGGTGGGGAGGGGCCCCCGGGGGTGCTCTGTGCAGTGGGTGGGGAGGGGCCCCGGGGGGCTCTGTGCAGTGGGTGGGGAGGGGCGCCGGGGGGGCTCTGTGCAGTGGGTGGGGAGGGGCCCGGGGGGGGCTCTGTGCAGTGAGTGGGGAGGGGCCCGGGGGGGCTCTGTGCAGTGGGTGGGGAGGGGCCCCGGGGGGGCTCTGTGCAGTGGGTGGGGAGGGGCCCCGGGGGGGCTCTGTGCAGTGGGTGGGGAGGGGCCCCGGGGGGGCTCTGTGCAGTGGGTGGGGAGGGGCCCGGGGGGGCTCTGTGCAGTGAGTGGGGAGGGCCCCGGGGGGGCTCTGTGCAGTGGGTGGGGAGGGGCCCCGGGGGGGCTCTGTGCAGTGGGTGGGGAGGGCCCCGGGGGGGCTCTGTGCAGTGGGTGGGGAGGGGCCCCGGGGGGGCTCTGTGCAGTGGGTGGGGAGGGGCCCCTGGGTCGCTGTAGTTACTTGGTGCTGATTGCCTCTAGATTGACCTGTCGACGCCATCAGGAGACTTGAAGCCCAAGGAGTCGGTGCAGCTGACGGTCCGGGCGCAGAGCGGCTCCGTAGTCGCCCTGTCCGCTGTAGACGTCTCCATCTATGATGTCACTAAGAAGACGCAGAGACCTCTGGAGCGGGTAAGAGACTTCTCACAGCTGAGGATTTGTTGCAGTGTCTCCTCTGTGGTGTGGCCCCTCAGCTGTAAGCTGTTCCTCTGGATGTTGTCAGGTTCTCAGGACCCTCGAGGAGAGCGACCTGGGCTGCGGCGCGGGGGCCGGTGAGAATAACGCCGACGTGTTCAAGAGATCCGGACTGACATTCATCACCAACGCCAACATCCAGGCGTCTCACAGCACAGGTAGCCGAGGAGGATGGGGGTTGTAGTGTCTGTACTGGAGGATAGAGACTATAGCCATGTGTCCCCGCCCTCATCCTGGAGGCAGCCAATCACAGCCCAGCGCTCGCTGCTCTGGAGATGGTGAATGCGGCTGCCACAGACCTCTCTTTCCTGCTCACATTCCGATTTCTCCCTCACAGAACAGACGTGTAACGAGAAACTACGGAGGAAACGTTCCGACCTGGGAGCCGAGATCCTGAGACAAGGTGAGTGACCTGATGATGTCACCGCGTGTGCCCGCCCCCTGATGATGTCACCGCGTGTGCCCGCCCCCTGATGATGTCACCGTGTGTGCCCGCCCCCTGATGATGTCACCGCGTGTGCCTGCCCCCTGATGATGTCACCGTGTGTGCCCGCCCCCTGATGATGTCACCGCGTGTGCCCGCCCCCTGATGACGTCACCGCTTGTGCCCGCGCCCTGAGGATGTCATGGTGTGTGCCCGCCCCTGATGATGTCACCGCGGGTGCCCACCCCCTGATTATGTCACCGCGTGTGCCCGCCCCCTGATTATGTCACCGCGTGTGCCCGCCCCCTGATTATGTCACCGCGTGTGCCCGCCCCCTGATTATGTCACTGTGAGTACCTGCCCCCCCGATGTCACTGTGTGTGTACCTGCCCCCCCATGTCACGTGTGTGTGCCCGCCCCCTATGATACCTCGTGTGCCCGCCCCTTTGATGATGTCACTGTGTGCCTCCAATGTCACCGCGTGTGCCCGCCCCCTCTCATACCTCGTGTGCCCGCCCCTCTGATGATGTCACTGTGTGCCTCCAATGTCACTGCGTGTGCCTGCCCCCTGAGGATTTCACCTTGAGTGCCCACCCCCCGATGATGTCAATGTGTGTGCCCACCCCCCTGATGATGTCACCTCATGTGCCTGCCCCCCTGATGTCACCTCGTGTGCCTGCCCCCCTGATGATGTCACCTCATGTGCCCACCCCCCTGATGATGTCAATGTGAGTGCCCGACCTCCTGATGATGTCACCCTGTGTATCTGCTGTTGCCCGGGGTGCTGGTGTTTTGGGGCGACTTGTCACAGAGAGCAGGAGTGGTAATACCCACCGCCGGACACACGGACCTTGGTAGAACTGGTGTGAGGTGCAGGTGCAGCCCCAGAGGGGGCCGGGATGTGTGTGAGGATAGTGTAGGGGCCGGGATGTGTGTGAGGGCGGTGTAGGGGCCGGGATGTGTGTGAGGGAGGTGTAGGGGTCGGGATGTGTGTGAGGATAGTGTAGGGGCCGGGATGTGTGTGAGGGAGGTGTAGGGGTCGGGATGTGTGTGAGGGCGGTGTAGGGGCCGGGATGTGTGTGAGGGAGGTGTAGGGGTCGGGATGTGTGTGAGGGCGGTGTAGGGGCCGGGATGTGTGTGAGGATAGTGTAGGGGCCGGGATGTGTGTGAGGGGAGTGTAGGGGCCGGGATGTGTGTGCGGGCGGTGTAGGGGCCGGGATGTGTGTGAGGGCGGTGTAGGGGCCGGGATGTGTGTGAGGGCGGTGTAGGGGCCGGGATGTGTGTGAGGGCGGTGTAGGGGCCGGGATGTGTGTGAGGATAGTATAGGGGCCGGGATGTGTGTGAGGGCGGTGTAGGGGCCGGGATGTGTGTGAGGGGAGTGTAGGGGCCGGGATGTGTATGAGGATAGTGTAGGGGCCGGGATGTGTGTGAGGATAGTATAGGGGCCGGGATGTGTGTGAGGGCGGTGTAGGGGCCGTGATGTGTGTGAGGATAGTGTAGGGGCCGGGATGTGTGTGCGGGCGGTGTAGGGGCCGGGATGTGTGTGAGGGCGGTGTAGGGGCCGTGATGTGTGTGAGGGCGGTGTAGGGGCCGTGATGTGTGTGAGGGCGGTGTAGGGGCCGGGATGTGTGTGAGGGCGGTGTAGGGGCCGGGATGTGTGTGAGGGCGGTGTAGGGGCCGGGATGTGTGTGAGGGCGGTGTAGGGGCCGGGATGTGTGTGAGGGCGGTGTAGGGGCCGGGATGTGTGTGAGGATAGTGTAGGGGCCGGGATGTGTGTGAGGATAGTGTAGGGGCCGGGATGTGTGTGAGGATAGTGTAGGGGCCGGGATGTGTGTGAGGGCGGTGTAGGGGCCGGGATGTGTGTGAGGGGAGTGTAGGGGCCGGGATGTGTGTGAGGATAGTGTAGGGGCCGGGATGTGTGTGAGGATAGTGTAGGGGCCGGGATGTGTGTGGGGGTAGTGTAGGGGCCGGGATGTGTGTGAGGGCGGTGTAGGGGCCGGGATGTGTATGAGGATAGTGTAGGGGCCGGGATGTGTGTGAGGATAGTGTAGGGGCCGGGATGTGTGTGAGGGGAGTGTAGGGGCCGGGATGTGTGTGAGGGCGGTGTAGGGGCCGGGATGTGTGTGAGGATAGTGTAGGGGCCGGGATGTGTGTGAGGGCGGTGTAGGGGCCTGGATGTGTGTGAGGGCGGTGTAGGGGCCGGGATGTGTGTGAGGATAGTGTAGGGGCCGGGATGTGTGTGATTATAGTGTAGGGGCCGGGATGTGTGTGAGGGCGGTGTAGGGGCCGGGATGTGTGTGAGGGCGGTGTAGGGGCCGGGATGTGTGTGAGGATGGTGTAGGGGCCGGGATGTGTGTGAGGATAGTGTAGGGGTCGGGATGTGTGTGAGGGCGGTGTAGGGGCCGGGATGTGTGTGAGGATAGTGTAGGGGCCGGGATGTGTGTGAGGGCGGTGTAGGGGCCGGGATGTGTGTGAGGGGAGTGTAGGGCCGGGATGTGTGTGAGGGAGTGTAGGGGCCGGGATGTGTGTGAGGGGAGTGTAGGGGCCGGGATGTGTGTGAGGATAGTGTAGGGGCCGGGATGTGTGTGAGGGCGGTGTAGGGGCCGGGATGTGTGTGAGGGGAGTGTAGGGGCCGGGATGTGTGTGAGGGCGGTGTAGGGGCCGGGATGTGTGTGAGGGAGGTGTAGGGGGCCGGGATGTGTGTGAGGATAGTATAGGGGTCGGGATGTGTGTGAGGATAGTATAGGGGCCGGGATGTGTGTGAGGATAGTATAGGGGCCGGGATGTGTGTGAGGATAGTATAGGGGCCGGGATGTGTG
The DNA here is from genome assembly GCA_027789725.1 of Dendropsophus ebraccatus. Classification (NCBI taxonomy): domain Eukaryota; kingdom Metazoa; phylum Chordata; class Amphibia; order Anura; family Hylidae; genus Dendropsophus; species Dendropsophus ebraccatus. The sequence goes on from JAQFWZ010000028.1 coordinate 523,082, forward strand.
TGAGGATAGTATAGGGGCCGGGATGTGTGTGAGGATAGTATAGGGGGCCGGGATGTGTGTGAGGATAGTATAGGGGCCGGGATGTGTGTGAGGATAGTATAGGGGCCGGGATGTGTGTGAGGATAGTATAGGGGCCGGGATGTGTGTGAGGATAGTATAGGGACCGGGATGTGTGTGAGGATAGTATAGGGGCCGGGATGTGTGTGAGGATAGTATAGGGGCCGGGATGTGTGTAAGGATAGTATAGGGCCCGGGATGTGTGTGAGGATAGTATAGGGGCCGGGATGTGTGTGAGGATAGTGTAGGGGCCGGGATGTGTGTGAGGATAGTATAGGGGGCCGGGATGTGTGTGAGGCCGGTGTAGGGGCCGGGATGTGTGTGAGGGGAGTGTAGGGGCCGGGATGTGTGTGAGGGCGGTGTAGGGGCCGTGATGTGTGTGAGGGGAGTGTAGGGGCCGGGATGTGTGTGAGGGGAGTGTAGGGGCCGGGATGTGTGTGAGGGCGGTGTAGGGGCCGGGATGTGTGTGAGGATAGTGTAGGGGTCGGGATGTGTGTGAGGGCGGTGTAGGGGCCGGGATGTGTGTGAGGATAGTGTAGGGGCCGGGATGTGTGTGAGGGCGGTGTAGGGGCCGGGATGTGTGTGAGGATAGTGTAGGGGCCGGGATGTGTGTGAGGGCGGTGTAGGGGCCGGGATGTGTGTGAGGATAGTGTAGGGGCCGGGATGTGTGTGAGGGGAGTGTAGGGGCCGGGATGTGTGTGAGGGCGGTGTAGGGGCCGGGATGTGTGTGAGGATAGTATAGGGGCCGGGATGTGTGTGAGGATAGTGTAGGGGCCGGGATGTGTGTGAGGGCGGTGTAGGGGCCGGGATGTGTGTGAGGATAGTGTAGGGGCCGGGATGTGTGTGAGGGGAGTGTAGGGGCCGGGATGTGTGTGAGGGCGGTGTAGGGGCCGGGATGTGTATGAGGATAGTGTAGGGGCCGGGATGTGTGTGAGGATAGTGTAGGGGCCGGGATGTGTGTGAGGGGAGTGTAGGGGCCGGGATGTGTGTGAGGGGAGTGTAGGGGCCGGGATGTGTGTGAGGATAGTGTAGGGGCCGGGATGTGTGTGAGGGGAGTGTAGGGGCCGGGATGTGTGTGAGGGCGGTGTAGGGGCCGGGATGTGTGTGAGGGCGGTGTAGGGGCCTGGATGTGTGTGAGGGCGGTGTAGGGGCCGGGATGTGTGTGAGGATAGTGTAGGGGCCGGGATGTGTGTGATTATAGTGTAGGGGCCGGGATGTGTGTGAGGGCGGTGTAGGGGCCGGGATGTGTGTGAGGGCGGTGTAGGGGCCGGGATGTGTGTGAGGATGGTGTAGGGGCCGGGATGTGTGTGAGGATAGTGTAGGGGTCGGGATGTGTGTGAGGGCGGTGTAGGGGCCGGGATGTGTGTGAGGATAGTGTAGGGGCCGGGATGTGTGTGAGGGCGGTGTAGGGGCCGGGATGTGTGTGAGGGGAGTGTAGGGGCCGGGATGTGTGTGAGGGCAGTGTAGGGGCCGGGATGTGTGTGAGGGGAGTGTAGGGGCCGGGATGTGTGTGAGGGCAGTGTAGGGGCCGGGATGTGTGTGAGGGGAGTGTAGGGGCCGGGATGTGTGTGAGGATAGTGTAGGGGCCGGGATGTGTGTGAGGATAGTGTAGGGGCCGGGATGTGTGTGAGGGCAGTGTAGGGGCCGGGATGTGTGTGAGGGGAGTGTAGGGGCCGGGATGTGTGTGAGGATAGTGTAGGGGCCGGGATGTGTGTGAGGGGAGTGTAGGGGCCGGGATGTGTGTGAGGGGAGTGTAGGGGCCGGGATGTGTGTAAGGATAGTGTAGGGGCCGGGATGTGTGTGAGGGCGGTGTAGGGGCCGGGATGTGTGTGAGGGGAGTGTAGGGGCCGGGATGTGTGTGAGGGCGGTGTAGGGGCCGGGATGTGTGTGAGGGAGGTGTAGGGGCCGGGATGTGTGTGAGGATAGTATAGGGGTCGGGATGTGTGTGAGGATAGTATAGGGGCCGGGATGTGTGTGAGGATAGTATAGGGGCCGGGATGTGTGTGAGGATAGTATAGGGGCCGGGATGTGTGTGAGGATAGTATAGGGGGCCGGGATGTGTGTGAGGATAGTATAGGGGCCGGGATGTGTGTGAGGATAGTATAGGGGCCGGGATGTGTGTGAGGATAGTATAGGGGCCGGGATGTGTGTGAGGATAGTATAGGGACCGGGATGTGTGTGAGGATAGTATAGGGGCCGGGATGTGTGTGAGGATAGTATAGGGGCCGGGATGTGTGTAAGGATAGTATAGGGCCCGGGATGTGTGTGAGGATAGTATAGGGGCCGGGATGTGTGTGAGGATAGTGTAGGGGCCGGGATGTGTGTGAGGATAGTGTAGGGGCCGGGATGTGTGTGAGGGGAGTGTAGGGGCCGGGATGTGTGTGAGGGCGGTGTAGGGGCCGGGATGTGTGTGAGGGCGGTGTAGGGGCCGGGATGTGTGTGAGGATAGTGTAGGGGTCGGGATGTGTGTGAGGGCGGTGTAGGGGCCGGGATGTGTGTGAGGATAGTGTAGGGGCCGGGATGTGTGTGAGGGCGGTGTAGGGGCCGTGATGTGTGTGAGGGCGGTGTAGGGGCCGTGATGTGTGTGCGGGCGGTGTAGGGGCCGGGATGTGTGTGAGGGCGGTGTAGGGGCCGTGATGTGTGTGCGGGCGGTGTAGGGGCCGGGATGTGTGTGAGGGGAGTGTAGGGGCTAGGTAGGAGCCCTTGTCTAGGTGGTACCAGTACTCTGCCAGGATGGATGCTGAATAATAGACTTGAAGAACTCCTCATACTCATGTTTAGATATCAGAGACGGCCAGGTGAGGTAGTACGAGTCCCAGGTCTCTGGGTGGAGCTGACTAGTGAAGGTCTCCCCACGTAGTCGAGCGGGTGTCAGTACTGTGTCTCGGCCCTTAGTATCTTTGCCTTACTGGGGATCAGTCCCTCTGCCTTTCTTCAGGGGGTGACTGTCCTGACTGGAGAATCCTCAGCCTAGACAAGGGTAGTCCTAGTGTCTGGTTAGCCCACCTCTGGGGTTAGGTGCTGCATACTGCAGGTATCAGTCTCTAATAGAAATAAATCTGTTCTTTCTGAAG
>JAQFWZ010000028.1:533712-538712 GCA_027789725.1 Dendropsophus ebraccatus
ACACTCTCACATACACTCTCTCTCACACACTCTCTCTCTCACATACACTCTCTCACATACACTCTCTCACACACTCTCTCTCTCACATACACTCTCTCACATACACTCTCTCTCACACACACTCTCTCACACTCTCTCTCACACTCTCTCTCTCACACACACTCTCACACACTCTCTCACACACTCTCTCTCACATTTACTCTCTCACACACACTCTCTCTCACATACACTCTCTCTCACATACACTCTCTCTCACATACACTCTCTCTCACATACACTCTCTCTCTCATACACTCTCTCTCTCATACACTCTCTCACATACACTCTCTCTCACACACACTCTCTTTCACACACACTCTCTTTCACACACACTCTCTTTCACATACACTCTCTCTTTCACATACACTCTCTCTCACATACACTCTCTTTCACATACACTCTCTCTCACATACACTCTCTCACACTCTCTTTCACATACACTCTCTCTTTCACACACACTCTCTCTCACATACACTCTCTCACATACTCTCTCTCACACACACTCTCTCTCACATACTCTCTCACACACACACTCTCTCACACACACACTCTCTCACATACTCTCTCTCACATACACTCTCTCTCTCACATACACTCTCTCTCTCACATACACTCTCTCTCACATACACTCTCTCACATACACTCTCTCTCACATACACTCTCTCTCACATACACTCTCTCTCACATACACTCTCTCACACACACTCTCTCTCACATACACTCTCTCTCACATACTCTCTCTCTCACACACACTCTCTCTCACACATACTCTCTCTCTCACATACTCTCTCTCACACACTCACTCTCTCACATACACTCTCTCTCACACACACTCTTTCTCACACACTCTCTCACACACACTCTCTCTCTCTCACATTCACTCTCTCACACACTCACTCTCTCACATACACTCTCTCACATACACTCTCTCTCACACACACTCTCTCTCACATACACTCTTTCTCACACACTCTCTCACACACACTCTCTCTCTCTCACATACACTCTCTCTCACATACACTCTCTCTCTCACACACACTCTCTCTCTCACACACACTCTCTCTCACATACACTCTCTCTCACATACACTCTCTCCCACACACTCTCTCACATACACTCTCTCTCACACATACACTCTCTCACACATACACTCTCTCACACACACTCTCTCTCACATACACACTTACTTCTTATCCTTGAGGCCCCAGGGGGGGTCACTAGTGAAGTCTCTGCTCCCAGTCAGCAGCCTGCAGCCCCTCCTCCTTTGCCCCGACTGCAGAGCTGTATACTGGAGGGAACAGACGTCACTGCTGGGAAGGAGGGGGAGGCAGGAGAGAGGAGAGGGGGCCCGCTGCATCTTCCTGTCACCTGGGAGAGCACACAGGCCGGAAGTCACCAGCTCCACACCAGCCTGGGAGCTGCTGAGGAGGGGGCCGGTCCATTGTGGAGGGAGGGGGGGATTCTGCAGCCCGGTCCACAGACAGTGCAGGGGGGAGGAGGGCCTAATGATTTTAGTTAAAGCGTAACTGTCATTTCAGGGTCATTTTTCTGAAAACATTAAATATCAACAGTACAAGCGATTTTAAGAAACTCTGTAATAGGTTTTATGTACTAAAAGAGTTTCCTTCTGTAGTGAAAAAGCAATCTCCCAGCCTCCCCCCTCACATCAGATGAAGCAGGATTTCTGTCTCCATTATGTGGCTATAGAGAGGGGAGGGACTGTGAGGAGTGAGTGAGCACGGAGCAGTCCTGCACAGCACAACACCCTGCAATCTTCTCTCAGTAAGTTCATAGATAAGCACTGACCTTTCTGTCCCCAGAATCCTGCAGTTTAGGTGCCCAGAGAGTCTACAAACAGCTGACCTTCATGTCACCTCTTCCTGCTCCCTCATCTCCCTCAGCCCCTCCCCCCTCCATAGGCTTACAATGGAGAGAGCAGAGCCTGTCCTCACTGGCTTCTCTGTAATGAAGACGTGTTTGCCTGATAACGCACAGATAAGAAGTCAGGGGGGGGGAGGCTGGGAGATTGCTTCTTGAGGACAGAAGGAGGCTTTTTGGGCTGATAAAACCTATTACAGAGTTTCTTAAAATCGCTTATACTACTGATTTCCGCAATAAAAAAAACATGACAGTTATGCTTTAACCCCTTCCCGCATATGGACGTTACGGCACGTCCAAATCTGCATACAGTTCCTGCAGATGGACGTGCCGGTACGTCCACGGGATGACGGGCGCAGGAGCTGCACTCCTGTCATCCCCGGCGGGGCCCGGCTGTCAGTGATAGCCGGGCACCCGCCGCAACTGCCGAGATCCGCGCCGAGCCTGGATCCCGGCAGTTAACCCCTTAGTGACCGACGATACGGCGGTCACTAATGGGCCGGCGCTGTACTGCATTTCATCTCCCCCCACCGTGAATCCAAGGCGGGGGGAGATGAAATAAGTCGATCAGACCCCAGATCAGCCCCCCTAGTGGGCTGGTCACTAACCCTCTCCCTCCCCGCGGCGGCCATCAGATCCAAGATGGCCGCCGCAATCACTGTGAACAGACTAATGTCTGTTCACAGTGATCAGAAAATAAAAATGAATGAAACACCCATGCTCTCCGCCACCGGAGGTAGCGGAGAGCATGGGGCAGTGATCGGGGACCCCCCCGTGTGGTCCCGGAACAGGCGATCAGCGGTATATACTATATACCGTTGATCGCCTGTTCCCAGTGCTGATCAGAACTTTTTATTCCCTGTCACCATAAATGATTGGTGACAGGGGATAAAAAGTGTCACCGTGCCCCCCCCCCCCCACCAAGTCACCCCCCCCCCCACCAAGTCACCCCCCTGCCCCTTATACATTACCTGATCCTGGAGCTCCTTCCTCCTCGACGTCCTGGCTGGTTATGAAGTGCGCATGCGCTCCACAACCAGCCAACTCTGAAAATTTAAAGTGACAGAGACCAATTTGGTCTCTGTCACTGGACTATGATTACTGTGATAGAAAATATCCCAGTAATCATAGTAATACAGTGAACATGAATGTGTAAAGTACAAAAAGTGACAAACATACAAAAAAATAAAACACACACTTTTTATTATAGTAATAATTGCAGTTTACTCCCAAATTACCCCAACCCCTCCAGATTACCTGTAACCACCGCATGTTGCCCGTAACCCCCCAGATTACACGTAACCACCGCATGTTGCCCGTAACCACCGCACGTTGCCCGTAACTATCGCACGTTGCCAGTGACCCCCTCCAGATTGTCCATAATCACCCCAAATTACATGTACCCACCCCAGATTACCTATAAGCACTTCAGTTTATCCGTAACAATCCCAGATTACATGTAACCCCCCCAGATTGCACGCACAGCAGGTTGCCTCTGACCACCGCACGTTGCCACTGACCACTTCACCTTGCCGCTAACCACCCCAAATTGCCAATGACCGCCTCCAGATTGCCCGTAACCACGCCAGATTACAGGTACCCACCTCAGATTACCTATGAGCACTTCAGTTTATCCATAACCACCCCAGATTGTCCGTAACCACAGCAGGTTGCCTGTATCCACCCTAGATTACCCGTAACCACCCCAGGTTGCCTGTAACCACAGCAGGTTGTCCGTATCCATGTCACGTTGCCCGTAACCACCCCAGGTTGCCTGTAACCACCTCATGTTGACCGTATCCACCCCAGATTACCCGTTACCACCCCAGGTTGTCTGTAACCACAGCAGGCTGTCCGTATCCACCCCACGTTGCCTGTAACCACCCCATGTTCACCGTATCCACCCCAGGTTGTCTGTATCCACCCCAGATTACCCATAAGCACCCCAGGTTGCCCGTAACCACCTCCAGATTACCTGGAACCACCCCAGACTGTCCGTAACCACCCCATGTTACCTGTAATCTCATTTTTTTATTGTATTTTAGTAACTGCGCTATTCTAATAACCGATACCCTAATAACCTAATAACCACTGCGGTTTTGCTCCAGCTAATTGGCGCTCCTTCCCTTCTGAGCCCTGCTGTGTGCCCATACAGTGGTTTATGCCCACATATGGGGTACCGTTGTACTCAGGAGAACCTGCTTTACAGATTTTGTGGTACATTTTTTCTCCTGTTTCTTGTGAAATTTAGAAATTTTAAACTAAATGAACATATTATTGGAAAAGTTCGAGTTTTTTATTTTTACTGGCCAATTTTGAATACTTTCCTCTAATACCTGTGGGGTCAAAATGGTCACCACACACCAAGATGAATTCTTTAAGGGGTGCACTTTCCAAAATGGGGTGACTTATGGGGGTTTTTCTCTCCGCTGACACTACAGGGGCTCTGCAAACGCACCTGGCGCTCAGAAACTTCTTCAGCAAAATCTGCATTGGAAAAGCTAATTGGCGCTCCTTCCCTTCTGAGCCCTCCTGTGTGCCCATACAGTGGTTTATGCCCACATATGGGGTACCATTCTACTCAAGAGAATCTGCGTTATAAATTCTGGGGTAATTTTTTTCTCTTGTTCCTCGTGAAATTGAGAAATTTTAAACTAAACAAACATATTATTGGAAAAATTCGAGTTTTTCATTTTTACTGTCTAATTTTCAATACTTTCCTCTAATACCTGTGGGGTCAAAATGCTCATCTTACCCCAAGATGAATTCTTTGAGGGGTGCACTTTCCAAAATGGGGTGACTTTTGGGGGGGTTCTATTCTGCTGACACTACAGGGGCGCTGCAAATGCACCTGGCGCTCGGAAACTTCTACAGCAAAATCTGCATTGAAAAAGCTAATTGGCGCTCCTTCCCTTCTGAGCCCGGCTGTGTGCCCATACAGTGGTTTATACCCACATATGGGGTACCGTTCTACTCAGGAGAACCTGCGTTACAAAGTTTGGGGTGCTTTTTCTCTCATGTTCCTTTTGAAAATTAGAAACTTTACTCTAAACGTATATATTATTGGAAAATTTTAATTTTCC